>JAIPRM010001466.1:0-37816 GCA_025469315.1 Stegophylla sp. TES_Ste_2020
AAAATTCGGATCAAAAAATGATGGTTTCCGAGTCGTTTTTGTCAAATTTTGGGTAGTTTTTTCCAAAAAAAAAATTGAAGAATTGAGAAATTCAAAAAATGACCTCTCTAAAGTACAGTCTAGAGGCGAATCCGGTTTCAAAAAGTTATTGATCGAAACTTTTGGACAAGTATTTCTATACGAAAAAGTGTTAACAGAAAAAGAAAAAATAAACATCATTGTAAAAACACTAGCTTCTTCACTTTGTTCAGAATCTAAAATCTATTGTTGAAAATTTAAAAAAAAAATACTTGTTTAAACTATTATTTATGAATTGAAATTATTTCTGATCAATGGAAATTTTCAATAATTCGGGTATACCAAAAAACGGCTTCAGGCATAGTAAAAAAAAAAAAAAAATCATCGTTGTAAATCTAATTCACTTCAGAAACTGAAATATATATATATATATATATAAAGACAAAAGAAAATAAGTATTCATAAAAAAAGGTCACGTACAGATAGGTTAATGCCAGTCTAGAGTATAGGCCAATCTGACCCTGGACTAGGCGAAAACCTGAACAAATTCAGGAAGGCAAATATGTAACGCGTTATATGTAGAACGGTAGGTAAATAGAAATAAATATTCGTTTGCTTATTTGAATTGAAAATAATAATAATAATAATAATGTTAAAGTAGGTCAATACAATACGAAATTTAAAACTATTATTTTTTTTAAACCCACAACCTATAGAAACTTGTTTGATTTGAGTGACAAATTGCAGTACGTACAGTACATCTAAACAATCGGTGAACACAACACGTGCTTCTCTAACAACGCAATATCTATGGTGATGTACTTATTTAGTATCGCAGTTAATTTGGGGGGGGGAGGGAGTGGGAAAGATGTGGAGCTCTTATACTTCTTATTTAATTTTTTTTTTTTTTTTTTGCCGTTACACGTTTGGGTACATGGCTGACTCTTTTTAGACCACGTTTTGGGTACACAATATTTCTAAAAAATTAATACATTTAACCTTTGGGTACAAATCAATACGACATTTGGTACCAAGAATGTATTTCGCCCCTCCTCCTCCCCCTGTGTGAACCTTTGATTTTTTTTTTTTTGGATACTGAGTTGAGCGAATAAGCTCAAATACGTGTTCAAACATTTTACGTATTAATATTGTTTTAGATCAGAAATCATATCACGATGGTAGATACTTTTTTAAGAGGTCATTGTTCCAAAAACAAGAGAAACAGCTAAAAAAACAGAGTAAAAAAGGCAAAATTTGGGTAAACGAGATATTCATGATTTCGATTTTAGTAATTTCGCAATAACTCCAAAACATATACGACTAGAAATGAACAATTTTCACTGTTTTCGCTAATTTCATTTACTTTTAAATTATAATTTTTGTTTAACTAATAATTCTTTCTCATATTATTGATGTTTTTTTAAAACCATTTGAAAAAATAGCTGAAAACACTTGGCACTATGAGTATTCTTCGCGTTTTACGTAGGATACTCTTGGTGAAATTTTAAAGAATCCATAAATCATTTTTTTTTTTTAATATAAACGATTCTAAACGAGGCTTTAGTTAATTAAAAACAACAATAACTATAATATTGCCCCTTAGGTGGGACTTGGTGAATGTGCTAAATATGTAATGTTTAGTAAAATAATTCTGAACAGATCTTCAGTTTATTATAAAAGAAGATTTAACTTAAAATTATAAAATTTATTATAACTGCAAAAAACGTATTTTTTTACTCAGTCTATTTTATATTTCATTATTAACTGAGAACAGGGAACGAAAAATTTGATTAAAAAAAAGTGTTGGAAGAAAAACTCACCCAAATATTTTTCATATTATTTGAAGTTAAAGTAAAACTACACTATTAGTCTGATAGATAATTTATAAATTGAAAACATGTAAGTGCTTATAATAATTTTTTCCCGATAGTTGATAAATATTATTTGAATTATATTGAATAAAATGACAAATAACAAATTAAAACAATTGAATAATTTTAATAATAAAATATATAAATATTTAATAAACAAATTACAAGTCAATTTCAGTAAATATAACAAATATGAATACAAAAACCGAGGTTAAAAAAATTATACTCAATTCCAAATAAATTAAAAGCATTTTGTGTAATAATAATTTAAAACATCAACCGTATTATTGTAACAACAACCAAATTACTCCGACTTATTTACTGTTTCATTTGTCTTTAGAATTTCTGCCTAAATAGCTTTCAGACATTTCTCTCGCAGCCACATTGGTTTTCAGTGCGGCCGGCACGCCATTGTGAGTTAAATACAATGAACCCGCTAACAGATAACGTCCAGAAGACGCTAACTGCTCACAAATTAATCGACAATTCTTTCCGCTGTTTCCGACTAATGCTCGGCGTGTTAAATTATTCATAATTTCTTCACATTCAGACAATTGTTCCACAAGTCCATACTCAAGAATAGTGTCCAACACCAAATCAGGTAATTCCTTTAAAATAAAAATCATGTAAAGATATTGATATTTCAGGCTACATATTATCATATTATATAATAAGTTTATTCTTTTTCAGCACATACATGATTATTTTGAAAATAACTTATAGCGGCTGCTTCAACAGAGCTCTCACCAGATAATAAATACAACAAAGAAAGTAAAGTTCTGTTTATACATGGAACACAATCAAGATCTTCTAATTCCTACAAAAATCACATAAAATATAAATTTTAATTAAATTAACTAAAACCAAAGTTATAATAATAAATAGTAAATAGTGAGCATACCTGTCTAGTAAAATTATGTTTACTAGAAACAAATTTTAGTACAGATATTGAAATTCTAAATTCTTGAGGCTCAAAAGTCAATAGCCGCTTCAAAGCGTTGACCCATATTTCATTAACACTAAAATCACAATACATTAATAAATTAGTTAATTTAATTAATTAATTTAATCTCATTAAATTGTTTTTCCTTTATTTATTTGACAAAAAAAAAGTAAAGCAACACGGATATTCTTCGCTCTTCGGGTCAGATACTCTTAGTAGGTGTGTTGAAAATGATGACTATTGCTGTTTTTTATATTATTAACTTCCTTTGTTCAGAATCGTTTTATTGAAGAAATTATTTATTGTTTCTTTAGAAATTCTATACACTTACCAAGAATATCTGACCCGAAGAGCGAAGAATATCCGTGGTCCGAAGTATGTCCAGCTTTCTTGTCTATACTTTACATTTTTTCACAATATTATATGTAGCAATAAAACTATAAATGAATTACAAAAAAAAAACAAATTTGTATTAAATATTAAAATTTATAAATTTAAATTACTAAAAAATAGTATTGTTTTTGCTGGATGATAGATAGTAAATAAATTAACACTTTCTAAAGAAATAACATAAACTAAAAAATTAAAGTTTTTATACCAGCTAATATAAAAAAAAATTTTGTTCAAATGTATTTTTAATAAAAATGTTTTTTTTTTTTTTTTTTTTTTCAATACCATAAAGTATTAACAAATATTGACTTACTCTTTTGCCTGAGACAAAAGTTTTACAATCTGATCAATATCAGCAGGCGATTCAGTCTTTTGTATTAATTGATTATAATCTATATTATCGTGACTATCATTTGATATTGAAGATGCCTAGAAAAATTTATGAAATAGTAAAACTTATATTTTTTGAACAGTATTAAAACAAAACTTACAGAGGAAGTGAGTTTTATACAATATTGTATATTTTCTGGTAGACTTTTCAACAATCTATTTAAAACAGGAGCACTGCATCCGGTCTGTTGAGCAATAGAAAATGTTTCATAAGCAGTCTCAGGATTCATCAATAATTTATAATCGATATCTATAAAAATAAAATAATAATTTCCATATATGTTTAAAAATCGCAATAGTTTTTAATTTTTACCCGGAATAGTACTGTGAACTCTTTTCAACAGTTTTATATGTTGGATAGGTGTCATATTATTCTCACACTGCGAATGATTATTAGGATAAATAAAGTTTATTGCTGTATAAAATGCAATTAAAACATTATGATTGGTGCCAGGCACATCTTCATAAATCTCGAGCATTAGATCATTATAAAACTGTTCATTATTCTGAATCAAACTATTGAATTCCAATGCTGATAAGACTTCTTCTAAATTTCTTGTAGGTATTGTGTGCAAACAACGTTTTAAAAACTCTAAAAGCAATTTATCATTTATGCCTAACGATTGCCGATGACATAATTCTAATGCTTTTTCCAGATGTTTAACTTGGCCAGTTCTGTTGTAAATTTTTATATTTATCATTAAACAAAATAAAACTCTTAATATTAAGAAAACACTATATTATATGTCATTGATTTAGTGGTGAGTTATAGCTGCTAAAAAAAATCTTCACCATTATTATTATTATTATTTTAACTTTAATAAATATTAAATAGTATTAATAAAATTATTTTAAAAAAAAAATCATAAATATTTGTTTAGTTTTTTTAATGAATATAAGGCAAGTTAATTTCTTACCTGTATTGACGACATTTAAATAAAATAAAATATATTTATAAAAATCAATCACTTTAGTCGCAATAAACTGTGTATAGAAAATTCATAAAAATATAATATGGATGAATATTTTCCCAAAAGCTATACCATCAAAAACTAAACCAGAACCAAAAATCAGTACACACGTACCCAGCCATTCTAATAAGTTCTTTATTCATTTCTTCAGGACTCACATTCGAATCTATCCCTTTTGAACATTTACTATATAACAAAGCATATTTACGTAAGTATTGTCCTATTTTATGATGGGATTCTGAAGATTGTGTTTCCAAATCTGTCATAACTTGTTTAATAAGCTGAAAAAAAACAATAATAAAATTAATTTAGAAAAAAATAAGACAGACTTAACATACTTGATCTGTTGGTAATCTAAGAAAATCGATATCACATATAAATCTTAGAGCATAACGTAATGAGTAAATGTAAAGTGCTAATTTAGAACTAAGAATGCCTTCACAATGATTAAAGCAATCATCTACAATACTGTCATTAGATATATGCATAAAGCATAATATTGACATTTTGGAATCGTATCCAAGATATTTAAAGCCATAATTAGCCAAAACTAGAATAAAAGAGAAAAAATTATAAATGAAAATATTAAACATAGTATTAAAAATAAATGATATCAAAATTTACCTTTGTCTAAATCTGAAAATTTATATGATACTCCAAGCATTTCTCTTATATTGGTTATTAACTCTTCGTGGGATAGTCCAACTTCAACACAGTTTGAACAGTTTGAATGTATGGAGCTTTCGTGGTTCGATACAGCTAGGTAATTGATATTCTTAACTCTAATTTTCATCAAATACACTTTATTACAAATTTAATAAATTAATGAAATAGTAGTTGAAATACTTACTCTGGAAGTTCTAGTTGAGAATCACATTCAAGTATTTGTTCAGTATTTTCATTCTCCAATGATTTCCTTAAAAAAAAATAATAAAATTTAGTTAAAATATTTTAAACACTGTGTTCGCTCGTATTAAAAAGCACCAATTGTAATCATTTAATAGTCTACTAATAATATAAAATAAAAAACGGAAATAGGTTTTAAAATAATATCTATTAACTACCGTAGTTCAATAACCGAGATGATTTTTTCTACTGGACAATTGAGTACCGCAAATGATAACAATTTAATTTTCAAATCAATATCTACAATATCATTTTGAATTCCTAATTCAACACATAAAGGCCATACTGACGGTTCATTTTTATCCATTAACTGTACACATGTTCTAGAAGCGAATTTCAAATCATTGTCCTGAAAAAATATTAATAAAAAACATTTCACTTGTTATAGAAAAAAATGGAATATCAACAAAACATACTTGATATGCAGCCATAGCACATTTAAACAAGATATTGGATTCCACGGAAATAAAGTTTTCATTACTTGTAATATCCAACTTGTTGGCTAATGTTATTAACTTTTTCAATAATGTGTAATTATTAGGCTTAGAAGATATGCTGATGTCAATCAGTTTCCATTTATTTTGACATTGACGAACTATTTAGTTTTAAATACATTCACATATTATAAAAAATATATTTTATAATAACTAATATAAACAATGTAAGAAGATATAAAAAATGCAATACCTTGGATTGGAAGCAATTTGGTGCCAAGAGTATTAAATATTGTCATAGCTGATATTAAATTCCACTCGTGTACTAAAAGTTCTTCAACATCGGGAATAATTTGTAAACATAATCTACACAAAAGATATACATAAAATAAATATTTTAATTCTTTTAAGCCTAAACTAGGGATGGAATTTTTTTTCATCAAATGATACTTTTTTTTACTTTTCTTAGTTAATAGTGAAATATAAAACTGGCCAAGTAAAAAAAAATATTTTATTATCATGATAAATTTTATAATTTTTAAGTAAAATTGTACTAAATATACTGTAGCTCCACTCAGAATCGTCTCATTGAAGAAATTATTTATCGTTTCTTTAAAGTTGAATACACCCACAATAGTATCTCACTTGAGGAGTGAAGAATACCCAAGGTCTAAAGTACTTTTCTATTTATCGTATTCAATTAATAATATAAAATATTAATTTACTTTGCCAAAGTCATTGATGAATCATTAAAAGATTTAGACTGATCAAAATACATGGCAAATGTATCCTTAATAATCTTCAAACCTAAGTCTTTTGGTAATTTACTCAACAAAATATCTTTACTGATTAACATTATTTTTTCGTTTTGAGTAGCCAGGAGCATTTTCACATATTCCTGAAAATATTAACATTATGTTAAATACTGGTTAAACATTATTATTTATTTTAAATATTTTACCTCGTAGCATATTTCAGTTGAAAGTGTTGGAAAACAAAACTCCGCTATTTTCAATAAATCACCAAGTACATTTGACCAATATTTTTCAGTTTGATTTTTGCTATGAAAAATAATTATATAACACACTTATTAATAAATAAGTAAGGAAAAAAACAATACATGATTCATTGAAGTCTTTTAACAAAAGGACCTTTTCACTGTTACAGAAATTAATTTACTGGTCTCTCCAATACTAAACAAATTGGTCTTGACTTTGGTCAAAATTATCATTTACATTTTGTTTTTCAAAAGCATTATATCACTTACGTTGATGTATATTCACATATGGATACCATGACTTTCCGGAAAAAAATATTGTCAGTCAAATTATCAGTCAACACTTTAAGAGAATACCTTATGCCATAAGTCATTAATAGTTTTGAAGCATTTATTATTTGATTTGTATCTTTGAGTTTTTTTATATAAGGTTTATTTTCAACAGAATTTCTAAAAAATAATTTACATACATTCATATTACAAAATTGAAAATAAATAATAATAAAATAGACATTTGAAAATGTCCATTACCTCACACATTTTAATAACGACAAAACAATACTTTGAGCTTCATTTAATTGATCAGTTTTTGTATAAGTATAAACGCATTTAAGTCCTAAAACAATTTTTGATTCATCCGACACATTTACACACCAACCATTCTTTTGAACATATTCAAAAAACTAAAACATTTATGATATTATGAAACTATTATAATTTTGTCTTAAATTTAATTCCTAATTACCTGTGATACTTTATTTAATGAACTTTCACTTGTCTGAATTAAATATTGCTCCAGTAAATAAAAGGTATCAGCTTTGGATTGAATGTATGGTAAAAAATAATTTGTCAAATTGTATAAAAATATATTTTCATCACACTAATTAATTATTTAAATTATATGAATTGAGTACGTAAAATCACGGAAAAAAATATTTAATAAATAATACACACCCTCGACATAAACAATGAAGCTTTTTCTAAAGTGTTCAATAGTTCAATATCTTCTAAGTTCATATTCTCTAAACCCACTTCATAAACCAAGACTTCTAGAATGGATAAATCTTCATGTAATTGTTCTAATCCCTTAAATAATTAAGTTTCTTAGTTTAAATTAACATAAAAACATTTTCAATAAAATAAAATAGTCAATTATTAACTTTGATATTGTTTTCACGAGCAATAGTAGCCATTTCTAATGCATGTTGAACTAATTTAGTACACGATTCAATGTTTCTAATTCTTTTTGTATACCATTGAATTAAATCATCTTCCGTTAAAGAAATGCTTTTGATACTTTCAAAAGTACCAGTTAATAACTTAAATCTGTTCGACTCACACCAGTCAAGTTCTCTTAAGACTTTTGATTCTAACAATACAACTTGATTTTTAGACACGTCCCAAACTGGCAATAAATGTCTAATGCGAACAAAGAAAAAATACGAATTTTATAATTTTATTCATATCCACAATAATAATTAAACTCAAAAGTAAAGAATCTTGAAAGGTGAAAGTAATAAATAATAATAAATATGTTTAAATTATCAGTTATTAATATGCAAATTATACTAAATCAATTGAAAAAAATACCTGTATAATTTAGGCATTAATGTCTCTGGAAAATCATTTAAAATGTCCAACCAGTACGGAAGAACGAGATCACTATAATAACTAATAACAATAAAAACAGCATCAACTTGACATTGTCTGGCTAATTGCATAGCCCATTGAAGAGAACTCAAATCTCTAAGGTTTTTATATGTACGTGCACTGTATAGAGACTCGCATTTACCGTCTAATTTCCTCAAGATCATTTCGTAAGTTGTCAATTTATCCAAATAGTTTAAAAGTTTTAATCTTGATATTATAAATTCTTTGCCTTCTTGACTAAATGTACCTAATTAGTAATAGTTTTCAAACATAATAATATTTCATTCTTTACTTTGGTAATAAAACTTACTTGAATTTTCAGATTCTATGTTTAAGTATGCAGAAAAATCTGTTATTTCTAAACCATATGCAATCAATTGCTTTGCTCCCATTAATGTTTCTGAAACCCTATTGCAACACTCATGTATAATCCATTGTTTGTCTGATACTTTACTCTTCAGAGTACATAAAAAAATTTAAAAATAATTAATATACATCGAATCTTTGTAATTTGAAGTTTATGTAAAAAAACAAAAATAAATTTGAATTTCTTGATTTAATGTAATTCAAATTTTATGATAGGATTCAAATAAATTACATCTCAAGAATGCCATATTATGATATACCTATTGTGATATCTCCTGAGATAATGAAAATAATTAAATTTTGTTTTTTAAAAGGTATAACGGGGAACAAGAAACACAAATATTTTATATTTTAATTATAATGTATTGAAAAAATTTAAAAAAAAATTGTTGCCTATTTTATTATTTATGAAAAGTAGTTTGAATTATTTTTCAAAGTATTTGAATAACAATTTGTATCTGGTATCAAGTTTAAATTATTTATGAATTATATTCACTTTAACTTAGCACAACTAAAAATTGTATAGAAATTAGAAATTATACAAATACAAATAAGCAAAGCAAATTTCAAGTTATATTATTTTTCAAGATAACAAAAAGTATATTCTATTTTATTATCACTTACCAAAATATTATTAATTGTTTCTTCCTGAACTGAACTATTACACCACTGATGTTTATAAACCAAATCTTTATTCAGATCATATTTGATAGCAAGTTGTAAGGCATCTTCATATTGTTTTTCTTGTATCTGAAAATTATATAGAATATCAAAATATTTATTAATATCAGTTATGAATATTATTGTTAAATAAGTCTGTTTTAATTATAATAACAATTTTAGTTTTTACCAATTGATACTACTTGAATCACAATAAATTTGCTTATACAAATTTGATATTTAAATCATAAAAATAATGTATTTCGTAATAAGACTTTTAGTATTACCTTTTTCATCAGCAACTGTTGAGGAGTAGTTTTGGTAACAGCAATAAGTTTGTATGTATTAGTTGTAGTTGCTTTTGTGTTTATTGTAGAATCCTTAATAACATAAAAAATTTTTTAGGATAGAATGTGTTTTGTTATAACTATTAATAGGAGTATTTTAACGAACCTGAATCATTATCAATATTTTTGAATTAGAATTACAGAGGTTAAAAAAGATTGTTTTTTATGAAGATATTTTATTCATTTATTTGATCAACATTATCATTTAAAAAGTAATACTTTTTTAAAATTAAAATAAAAATTACCAGAGAAATGTTAAAATTTTCTATCGTTTCAAAATCAGCAACAACAAAATTATCACTGTTATATGAGCCACATAATTTGAAATGAAAAGAATTCATTTTAGCATTAACTACCCTTTGGTGTCCATTTTCACCACAGATTATTAAAGCTCCATCATAACAACCCAAAATTAAAAGCTGAAAAAAACGATTTAATTTAAATTATTATTATTAAACCAAATGTATATATTACCTCATCGCACCACCATTTAATATCAATAATGCCACCAAATTCTTTTTGATCATTTATGGACCACTTTTTACTAGCCCTAAAAATAATTTTTTCAGCAAAACCATATAAATAAAATATATCAATAACTTAATATTAATTATAATTAGGGCTCAAAACTTAATAATCTTAAAAAGTACTAAAGAGTATTTTGTTATTAGATTCTGAATAAAACGAAGAAGACAGTGTTTTTAAAACAATATTAATTTTTATTATTTTTTTGTTAACATTTTTCAATATAGAAATATTTGTACAGAAGTTTCAACCAGCAACTTTTAAAATCACGATTCACTTCTGGATGGTACTCTTGAGAATTAATTTTTAGAAATTCTCAAAAGTTTTCTTAAAATTTGGGAAAAACTACTCGAAATTTAACAAAAATACATCGCAAACTATTTTTTTTTAATACCAAACTTTATGAAAATTTAAATATAAAGAATGTCCCAGTACAATTTGACAAATGCAATAGCATTTATTCTATTATAATATTGAATATTTTTATTATTATTTTATTGTTATTATTATTATTATTACAGCATTGCACTGCGGCAATATTTTTTATTTATTATTTTTTAAATCCTAAATTTTAAAATTTTTAATTTTATACTTCAGTTTCAGAAACTATTTCATTTTGTAAACCTAATTTTTAGAAAAATATTAGTTCTTAGATACTGGTTAATCTGTTCATTTTTTATGATTTTTAAAATTTGTGAATAATTTAATAATTTCATCAAATACATCATAATAATGGTAATATTATGTTGTCAATTAATGATATTAAGACTTTTTAACAATATTATTAAATTATTTGCAATTTTAAAAAAGAATGTAGAAAATGACTAGATTAACCTGTATTAAAGCACCGGTATTTTTATAATTACTAATAAATAAATTTAAATTAGATAAAAATTTTACTAACGTTATTTCTGGAAAATTCCATACACAAATAGTTCGAGTGCCATATAAACATGCTAGCGCCGTAGAAGAAGGTGATAAACTCATTTTAATGATATATTTCTGTAATTATTGTTTAAAATAAAAATTATGTTATATTATCTAAATGAAAATTTGATTAACTTACACTTTTTTTACGTAAAATCATGTTTAGAAATCTAGATACAAATCCATCCTGAACGATATTTGAAGTCAAAACTGGACTGTAATATGGTTCATATGAAATCATTGACCATAAATTTAAACCAGAATCATTTAAGTCCTACAAAATTAATAAAAGTTAAAATTTGTGATTCAGTAATTGCACTTAATGTGTTTCACAATATGTTTTCGTTCTCAATACTACTTAATAATCAGGCCTCTGAACTTAAAGCATTTAAAAAAATCAAAATAAGCGTTCAAAAATATAACTTAAATATTGCCTTATAAGCACGTAAATAAGAATTTTAAAATATTAAATAAAGGAAAAATTAGCAATTTCAAAAATGTTAATCTTTCCCCCTTATGATAAAAAAAAATATATATATATATATATGATGTATATTTAGACTTCATAACCTAACTGAATTACACACACTGAAAAAATTAGGGTTGGCTATCGGTCAATCGGCCAAAAGACTTACAAATATGAACTCAAAGGCTACAATATTACAAGGGGTATTGAATTTAAAGCTTAAAATAATTATACAATAATTGGTTACCATTCATAAAAATAGTTTCTAACAATGAGTCTAGCAATATATTTGAATACATGTACTAGATAAATACACAGAGAGGAAATTAACACTGTTGGACACCCTATAAATATCAGTAATTTCACTAAAGTAGTAATATGTTCAAGTTACAAAATTATGAATACCGAATTAATATGATTTTTTTAAATAATTAATTTTCTTTGGTTAAAACAAGTTTACCAATAAAATTTTACACCTAAAAAAATAAATAGATGAGGATATTAATAGATATAATATATCTACAAGTAATTTTTGATTATATTTATTTCATTCTTTGTACCATAATAGAATTTTATTTTGCTCATAAAAAATTTTAATTCTAAATACTTTCAGAAAATTAAAAATTATAAAAAAAACAATAATCAGACATTATGACACTTAATACCTATAGACAGCAATTTGATATTCAACTTAAAATGAATAACTTACTAGTTTATTTTGTAAATATGAAGAGGTAATTATGAAAGCTGGATCTGAACATGATGTGATAGATGACAATAAAGATGCACCAGTTATTTGTATAAAGTTGAATGTATGTTGAATTTGAAAACCATATACAGAAGATACAGCGTAGCTTGTTAATGATCCATTTCCACCAATTAAAATAAGTTCATAGGACCTAAAAGACAATTAAATAAATAAGCACATTTTAAAATAAATTTTAATTGTATATTTAAAGAAGACAATTTGGTATCGAAACATACCATTTTGAAGACCGTGTCCGCAAATCTGAAAATACCATTTCTTTTGCATAGTTATTATTTGCAGGTTGTTTAGTAATTTTATGGATCTGTTGAACACATTTGAAAAATAATTTAAATAGATAACTTATATTAAATATATTAATATTGATTATTATTATGTATCAAGTATAAAGCGATTTAAAACAAAATTTAATCAAAAATACCATAATAGCATAACTTACAGACTCTATCACACATAAATTAGAAGCCAGAAGATCAAAACAAGCAATGTGACCATGAGTAGTAGCTATTGCAAAAATTGAACAGTCAGGACTCCATGATAGTACTCTTTTTGATGGATATAAATCGTCTGCTATCATATCTGGCACTATAAATATATAGTATTACAAAAAAGTGGTGACATTGACACTTATAAATTATATTACATAATACATTAAAATTAGAATTCCTAAATATAATTCATATTTAGTTTACATCTTAGGTTTATACACTTTTTTTATTTTTTAACAAGTTGACTGCTGAGTTATTTTTTTTAGAACTGTCCACAAACATCATGAATATCAGAAAACATATTCAGATTATGCCATGTTGTCTTATTATTTTTGGCCAGATTTTCATAAAGGCCCAAAATGGATCTTCTTTTTCATTTTTTTTTTCTTTCCCACAAGGCTAATTGAGGCTAATCAAAAATGATTCTCAATGACATAATCAAACAAAATGAGTACCAAAATTGACCCTCAGAGCCTGACAGTCAAATATGGCGAGTATCAATATTGATACTCAAGCATAAGAAATAAATGAGATGAAAAACCTAAAGCCTAAAGGGATATGTGAATACCGCATAATAATATAATACTCATGGCAGTCAACTTGCTAATGTACTACTAAACTGATATAGAGGTAATCGCATTATTTTTTTTCAAATTACAAAAAAAATTTTTAATTTTTTAAATTCTGAGTAGAGCGAAAAAGCTAGTGTTATTATGATGAATTTTTTATGTGTACACGTTTTTGTATAGAAATACTAGTTCAAAACTTTCGACCATTAATTTTTTGAATCATGATTTGCCTCTAGATGGTACTTTTAAGAGGTAATTTTTTGAAATTCCCAATAATTTTTCAAAATTGTGGAAAAGTTTCTTAAAATTTTACAAAAATAATTCGGAAACTTTATTTTTTTCATTCAAACTTTATGAAAATTTAAATTTAGATGGACAATAATATTGAGAAATCCATTCAAAGCCCTCCAGATTTTCGATAAATTGCATAAGGTTAATACCATTAAGGAGGATGGGGGGGCTAAATCAAACAAATAAACATGTACCTAAGCTTCCCAGATTTTTTATTCTTATCTAGGGTCAATTAAAAAATGTGTATAACCATGAAAAATCATCGTGTACTGAGGAAATTTAAAAAAAATGTTTCGTCATTAGAAAAAGGTTAACAACACTGGATTATTCAAAATATTGTAACAACCACTATAAAACATCTGGTAACCAGTGTAGAAATAGGGCTTTTAATAAATAAGCATCCCCTCAATTATTTTAATTAAAAAATAATTTTATTTTAAATTACGATGTGATTCATTTGTGCAATGTGTACTTTATGAAAATAATTCCCTTGGTGTACCAGGCAAGTTTATAATATCTAGTAAGAACTCGATAATGAATTACTTTTAAACCTAACAAAATAAAAGAAGAATGATTAAAAATAGTAATATATACTTAATCAAGAATGATACTAATTTAAACCAATTTAATGGAATTATTCTTGTTCTTTTTGCCAATCGATTGGTATCGAGCAGAAAAAAAAAACCGGAAAAAAACTAATTTGAAAATCAACAATTCTATATAAGTAAGCCTTACACGTTGCTTTTGCTAAAGTCTTATTATAATGCTTTTCCGTTCGCATCTCCAGGGTAGTTTGTTGAACAATCGATAAAACTTGACCATTGCCTCCAATACAAAACTTCCAAGTAGGCTCATTTGAAATAAATTTTTCTGAAGAGAAATATGGAAAATACTCTTGTAATCCAATATAATCGATAACATTTTGAGATCGTTTTTTCGATATCTTTTTCTATAAATAAAAAATAATAATAATAAGTATCGAAAAATAATACAAACTGGTTTAATTTATGTGTAAGTACTTGCCAAATCAATAGGCTCGTGCCATTGGACATAGTCCGACACTATGTACAAAATTTCTTCGCTCATTGCAGATAGTTTTCAAATACTTAATACTGTTAAATCACATAGAATTAAATTAATTAATTTCGTGAGAAGAAATTTTAAATAATATGCATATTTTTCAAACACAAATGCCAGCGTGTTATCATTATGAGGTCTTGACTTATCAATAACTGATAAGTGTTAAATCAATTATCAAATTTTTAGAGATAAAATACATTAGAAATTAATGGAGATAACACAAATAATAAATAAATATCTCTGTAGTAAAGTTCTATGTGTCCTGTGGGCAGATTTCTGTGTGAATTTCGTAATTTTTCACATAAAAATACAGTCGTAGTTCATTCTTTACAAATTAAACTGTCAGTCGATTAATGATCTATGAATTACAGCCAGTGAAAACACTTATATTAATTATAAACAAAAATATTAATCGGTTCTAAGTTAGGTGTGTCATAAAGGGAATCTTTTTTTTATATTTATAATACATTCCAAGTCAACTTGATGATGACCGAAATTCATGATCCTGACTTACAAGCAAAAGCGAGACGCGGTATTTGTATACAGTCTTCTGTGACGAAATTAGAAATTAATTGTTTGTCTCTGTTTTGTTCGAATATAGGCACAGGAATTCTATCTGAAAATCTTCATTTTGTCGCAAACGAACCATCCTTGGCATTTTATCGACTTCAAGAACACGTACGAAAGTCTGTACCGCCCATGATTGAAAAACGAGTACAAGTTCAAAAACTGCACAAAGATTTACAGGGCCATAACTATGATGTAGAATACGCATTGGGGTAGTTATCAATTTTCATGTTATTATGTCATTATAAAAAACTAAATTAATTTTTTCAATATAATGAACCTAATGTACCTATTTATGTTCTAAAATAGAGCTATCGGTTCGATTAAGAACTGTGTAGAACCTTTGAATAATATTCAAGAACAACTCAAAAGTGCACTTTTCTTGAGTCAGCAAATTAGGTACGAGCAAACTAGGCGGTAAGTTATATTTGAATCATATTTTTGTGTATTTTAGAATTCAAAGTAGGCACATTAGTTGCATTAATTTGTGTTTTGAATTACTATTACTAGTAGTTAGGTACTATATGCATGCACATATTATTTTAAATTTTCGATTTACATGTACGGTTTATACAAAAAAAATCTATATCCACCAAAAATAAAAACTCATGGTGTACCCATCTTTGTATAAAAAAACTATTCTTATTAATATTTTTATTGGTCAGGTTATAACTCAAAGAAATAGGTATGTTATTTAATGATCATCTCATGAAAATGTGTTTTAAATAGAAAAATCTTTTTTTTTTTTTAAGCATATTGATTAACTACTATTTTTAGCAGCCCCATTTTGGTATCATGAGTTTTTTGTTTGAATAAATTTGCCAGTTAGGTGTTATTTTTGAAAATATTTTAATATTTTTTCATTTCAATACTGTTTATTTGACCAGCACCATTTAATTTTGGCTTTAAATTATACTCGTACATTTCATCATTATAAATAAAAGAATATGAAATAAATTAATTATATTTTAATAATAATTAATAATAAATTAAAATAATAAGAAAACACTGTAAATAATTTTATTGAATGTAGATAACAGACATCATAGGATATATGTACCTAATTCTTGTGCCTATGACAAGATTATTTTAATTGTACACAGTCAAAATATAGTCAATATTGATATAATATATTAAATTATGATGTAGATTGAAATCTTCTCAAAAAACCAATGACACACCGCCTGAGCTTAGTAAAAATGTACCGATATGATTGTCGCATGTGCTTACTGTAGATAAAGTATATCTGGTAAGAATTTTGTAGTTTTTGTGTGTTGTTATTAGTTTAAATTGATTAATGTTGATATATTTTGTGCTCATCATTTGAACAGCATTCTATATTTGCGTTAATAATAACTATTCATATTTTAGCGGAAAATCTAAAAAAGATTCAATGTACAAACGTTTGTCTGCTCACCTAACTACCACATTAGATCTACCAGAGTTACCAGAAGCCATCAGAGATACAGCCAACAAAGTAGAGTCTATGGTGAACAGTGCACGTCATTCTAATATATATTAACGTAGATCAATAAGAAGTTAAGACTGTTCGTTTAATCATTATAATATGCTTCGAGTTGTACGTATTGTAGTACCTTTAATACAACAGCTTTCTATTTTATACAGCAAATTATATGGTTTATTGTTAATTTTTATCCTTTGATCTAAGAAATATTTAAAAATATTACTTTGAATTTTTTTTTTTTTTTATGTTTTATTCATGCTGAAAACAATATACTGTTTTATTTATACCAAAATATAAATCTTGTATATTTATTACTTTATCTTTTTTACTACTATATGAATAAATCTTTCCAGCAAAAGTTGTATTTCAAAATTTTCTATTTCTCAATACTTTTTCTTAAAACAGAATAAATCTGTCAAAAAATTACAAAAAGCAGTAAAATATGCTATTCCCAAAATTTTTATAAAATTGAAAATTATTTTTTAACAGAACTTCAAAAATAATGTAGGTAGGAATTTGAAACAATCACTAACTACTAAAAATGACCACAAAAATACTTCATAAAAATTTCAAAAAGATTTGATCAATATTGAGTTAAGTATAGGAATTTGAAAATATTGGAAATTTCTCATTTTTTATAAATTTTTATTTCATATTTTTAATTTTTCACATTAAGACTTGAAGAACATTTTGAAAATATGAAAAAAAAATTTTGGGCATTTTTCTAACACTTTTTCTCATTAAATTTCTGTTTTTTTTTTTTATTAAGTAAAAAAAAGTAAAGTAAAGTATTAGACAAGAAAACCTGACATATTTCGCAATATGAATATTGTTTGCTCTTCGAGTCAGATACTCTTGGTACCATTGAAAATTACAGTTATTATTGTTCTTCATATTATTAATTTCCTTCATTTAGAATCATAATGATTAATCGTTTCTACCCTACCAAGAATATCTTTCCTGAGGAGCAAAGTATATCTGGCTTTTCTTGTCTATACTTTACTTTACTTTTTTTTTAATTTATAATAAATAACTATAATTAGCTTAAAATATGACATAAGAATAAGTTTTTTCATGTGTTTGAAAACACCAGAATAGGCTCTATTCAGATAAATGAATAATAACATTTTTTATAATTATATCATGTTACAATGTAATATAAATATAATAATTTTAAATACTTAATAAATGCAAATTAAATTGTTGAATGATTACATAAAATAATAAAATGTATAAAAAGTTTGTTGAACATTCTTTTTCAAAAAAATTATGTAAATAACTAATTTTTACATGGAAAATTGATATAATTTTAAGTAATAAATAAATAATAAAAAAAAATAATAAAGATAATTAACATAGTAGAAGTGTAAAATACCTATCAAATTGTTTAATGTTTCTTTTTTTTGTTCTGGACGATGGGTTGTTTGAGCAGTGAACTGGAATTGTACGTTTTTTGAGATATATTGTAAATATTATAAAGAGCAAATAGTGAGAACAGCAATCTAAAAAAAACATAATTTACCATTAATTGGCACATATAATTTTACACAAAAGTATTGTTAATAGGTGAATGCAATTTATATTTACCCAGTAGTGGCGCATACTCTGTGGATTGAAACACATGCGAAAAAAGTAAATAATAAAGAAAGCAAAACTGAAAAAAAAAATTAAGTATTAATAAAAACAATTATGTCTTAGCCTAATACAAAATCATTAGTAAAATTTAATTAAGTTAACATTTTTTCCACTTAAAATTATGAAAAAAGTGATTTGTTTACCTAATGGTTGGTAAAAAAAATATGAAAATAATAACAAAGTTTGTAGTTTATATATTTCTTTTTAAATGTTAGTTTTTATTTTCTAATTACTAATTTCTTATATTTATATTAATTACATATTTTTTCTAATTAAAATTACTTCAATTTAAGAACCCCAACAAAATAAATAGCTCAACAGTTTCTTAACAAAATTTATTAACAAAGCAATCGATGTGTCAGGTTTTCTACTAATGGGACAATTTTTTTCAATGAAGAGGAGCCATAGATAATTCAATATTAATATTAGCACCTATTTATAATTTAATAAATCTATTTTTGTATAAAATGGTTAGCAAAAAAGGTTAATAAAGTAAAAAATATGTACTATTATACATATAACACTAAATAAATATATATAATATAATGCATTTTAAATTTCTACAAATCACCAATATCGGCGAACCTTCAATGTGAATGATACCTACATAGCTTGATGAATTAAATAACTTTTCAATTAAACATAAACATTTAGTAGAATTTATTACAATGAGGAAAAATAATTTATTTATTCTGTCTTTGAAAAAGTATTTATCTTTGTATGTTTGTTGTTTAATAAAAATTAAATGTTTACATTTTGTGAGAATTACTTATCATTTCTTATTTATTTGAACCAAGGTTAAGAGTTACTGTCAAATGCCCATAAACTGGTGGTAAACAGTGTTTTACAATACTATTTGTATGATTGAACCATTTGAACTGAATAAACAATAAAAAAAGTATATGTTTACCCATTTTTGAATAAACAAAATTTGCAGAGTCAAGATTTTTAATTTTTCAATAACACTAATGTAAAAAACGAATTATTAAGCAATTATGAATTGTTATTATTATAGTTTTCAAAGATAAATATTATATCAGGTTTGTCCTATCAAATCATAACAACATAGGAAATATTTTATCTTTATAAAACAAAAATTTAGTTTTTTAATGATGAAAGTCTCAAGTTTCTACTAGAAATTGAGTTTTCTACTGTAAAATAGTGTCTTCACTATTAAGGCGCTCTATAGCACAAAAGATGTTTGACGTGAAATATCTTATACAAATTTAATTGTATAACTATTTAATTGTAATTTAATGGTATCACTGAATTCAGGAAAAAAACTGCGTCCAATGATTCATATAAAAAACCTCTAATGTACAATTTTTTTGAGTAATAGCATAATTGCAGAGTTGTACTTATTCAACATAATTTTCAAAGCGGTAAATTCTTTTTCCGTAAAAATTACAATCTTGCATATATTAGATATTTCGCGCAAAGTAATGGAATAATATTGACATAGACATAAAACAATGAAATTAACACTTATAAATTACTTGAAACCTATTTAAATTAATCATTTTTCAGAGGTTCTATTATAAGATGGTTTTCTTACCTATTTTATAAAATATTATAGATACTCAATTTTTATTCATTAATTATTAGTATATAATATAACTTATTGCATATTTTAACAAATAGTAACAAATATTTAATTTTTTATAATGATTTACTAAAACATCATATAATAAATCATTTAAAAAAATCATAAATGAGCTTGTAACATCATCTTAAATGTATAACTATTTTTGAAACATGAGTTCTACCAGATACAATAAGAAAAGTTAATGAATTGTTTATTTTAACATTGAAAATTATGAATTTGAGTGAAGCAAAACATAATAAATCAGTATCTCCCAACCTATTCACTATGGAAATACACTGAACAACTCATCCTTTATTTTTGTTTACCAATAATATATATATTATTTCATTCTAGAAAGGGAAACTTAACAACTAATTCTCATGCAGAAATTACATGGATAAAAAACAATACGTTTATTTTAAACAATAAATAAAATGTATTAATTGCTATTCAAAAAATAAATTATAATAAATATTATTTTATGTAATTTCAGGTTTTTTCAGGTATTTATTTTCAGTCTAAAAACAAAATTATAAATTAACAATTCTAAATATTATAGTCTACGCCACAAAAAGTTGCGGCAAACTGTTACACGCCAAGCGGATTTTTCAATGTAGTCGATTTTTAATTTATTAAATTTTTTGCCAAACTTTTATTTTTAATGCAGTGTTTATATGCAAATTATTATTATTATTTATTTATTAAGTAAAAATAATACACAACAAATAAACTTAATAGCTATAATCATTTATTAATATATTATCTCTGCGATAAAATAAAAACAATTGTCTACAAAATTGTCTACAATTTTTCGTACCATGAACTATAGATATATACTTTCTATTTTATCAATAAACTCAGTAAACAAATTTCATAATCTTAAATGTGAGCACGATCTTTGGGTTAGGTTAGCATCAAATATGCATTTCAATATGAAAAAAGTTGTCAATGAGGCGTGTTATATAAATTTTTATTTATTTATTTATTTTACTTACTTTCTGGAAATAAGCTAGCTTGATATCCTTCTCCGAAGAGTAATGTCATTAAATTACTTACAGCCTGAAAATTACTTGGATAAGGTAAGCAATACATAATGGTACATTTTAGGTAGTATACAGTTCATATTACAATATTTAATAAAAAGTTCTTGTTTTTTTTTTTATTATTATTATTTATAGCTAAACAATAATATTGAGTTTGAACAAAACCTTTATTTAACACACATAATACATTTTCCTGTATAGTACTTAACACATTTGTTGTTATAAGAAATTGTATGAATATCAGTGGAGTACAATTATAATATTACAAAATGATTGGATTTATAACAGAATGCAAATAGCGACATAATACTATGCCTTTATAATAAATATCTATGACTTTTTAAAATATCCTGAATCTTTTTTTGATAAATTATTGTAAGATAAATTAATGTTTGTTAGTTGAAAAATAGAAATTATAATTAAAGAAATTTTTTACAAACATTGTTGAGTCACAAATAAGTGTAAGTTTGAATAAAATTTTTATGTGAAAGCAAAGAAAATGGCTTTCAAAGATCTTATTTTGTATTAGTCTATGCTGCACTTAGGTACTATTTCTAATCCTGTTATTGATTTTTAAGTTTTAAATCATGGACTGACATGTTTGTATTGAATTACACATTTTTAGAATAATTCTATGGTAATTAAACTAAATAGGTAGTAGTAATTATAAACTGAAAATTGAATAAACGTTACATTTGTTATGAAATAAAAATTAAAACTTAGCTTAAAAACATAAAAAGGATACAGTTAAAGACAATGTAAACAATACCGATCCAAGAAAGCCACTTCCGATAATTAATGCAGAACTAGATGTCAGCCATTTGCTGTTAAGCTGCATAACAGAGAACAGTGATAATGCCAACAATGTGGATATGAGGAACGACATACCCGTAGAAACAGCTGAAAAAAAAAATAGTTTCAATTACTCCGAGTCTTTGAACTTCAGAATTTTTACTTAATTATTAGATTAATTACTAAGCCTACTGCATATGCCACACAATATGCATATTATAAATAATATTCATGCATAAATAACTTGACTTTATAGTCTATACGTAAGGTTGGGATACATCCTGATTTGAAGGAACATTCACTAATTTTAATATATTTTTCCCATGTCAATTCTAAGTGGGACACATACATATGTCACAATTTTTTATGTGTTTTTTATATTTTTGTCTCTTCTTACAAGCGAGCGGGACCAGAAAGTCTCGGCTTTATTTTACAATCACTTTTAAGTTTTAACAAAATATTTATAGCTCCTAAAATTAAAACCAATATTGATATGTTTTTAGTTTTTATGCCTACTCTTTAAATGTTCAGTCATCTCTGGTTTAATTCATATAACCGTATTTGTATTTTGTTGAAATATTAGCTGTATTATTTTTCTTTATTAAAGATACCTATCTATAATTTAATTATAGTTTTTTTTTGTTTGTTTCTTTCAAATCCCATTTTACAATAAAGCCGGATGTCATTATCATTATGTACATAATTACATTTAAAAAAGTTGCATGATCCGAATGTTTAAAAAAATACATCCCAACCCTACCAATATGTCTGATAGTGACTTAGACTAGAAATTATATTATGATAAACTATTTAATACTATAGTTTTATTTTGTCCCTTTTCTTTAAAATATTAGTAAATTTAATTTAATAAATTTGTACAAGAAAATAAAAACGTCTATTAGGAATACTAGAAACCGAAAAAACGGTATTTTAAATTTTATGGGAACAAAGTTAACTTTAAGCTTATAACATACATTATTAACAGTAAATATAATTGGTAAATTATAGTCCATAATGGTTGAACAAGCAATTGGGTGTAAGCTAACCAGTAAATTTTTATATTTATACACTCTTTCTAAGCAAAAATACTTAAAATGTATCAAAAAATTATTAAATTAGCTTTATAAAAAAAAAAAAACCGAATTAAAATAGGTACAGAAAAGAAAAACTCATATCCCAACGTGTGAAGCAATACAGAATAAAATGAAATAAGGAAAAATTTATAATTTGAATATAGGTATCTAAATAAAATTAATCAATACAATTGGTGAATATTTACCCATAATTCGTGCAGAAATCTTTAAAGAAAATTAGAATACTGAGTAAACAAAAACTCTAAAAGTAAAGTAAACAAAAACTATAAAAAATGTATAAATTAATTTTATTAAAAATTTGTTCTTATCAAATCGGCACGATACAGAGGAAATTATAGATATGAATCATGGATCTTAATTCGTGATAGGAATAGAGGAATTTTGTTCCTATCAACTTGTAGGAGAAGTGTCAACAGCCTTGAGGAATTCAATCATAACAAAAAAATAAAACGATAGTAAATAATGTGTGCAAAAGTATTGGTTACACTGCAACATTCCTTTTCTTGTATCATGAGAAAAATATGTTGACATAATTGCGTTATCAAATAAATTTTCATCATAAATTGATTTGTGTAATTATTATTCTGTCCTGCTTGTTCTTCTTAAAAGTTCTTGTTGTTATTATTATTACTGTAGTTTTTTTTCTCTTCAAATAATTACCTCGCAGTAAATTGTTCATTTTTATTACCAAGTCAACAACTCGCTGCTAAGTATATTAGACTCGTACCAAATCACATTGTTTCGAAATACTATTTAATTCTACTATAAGGTAACTTAAGAATATGTGTATTTAGTAACAAGTCATTTAGGTTTTTAAATACAATGTACACTAACCAACAACCATGATGATCGAAAACATGAGTTACGACACGAAAACTGCGAGCGGTTCTGTGTGTAAAGCGGTCCTTCAGCCTTGCGCCAACTCGCATCCATTTGATGAACGCACCCTCGCTCTCGATCAACCTGTGAAGATTGGCCGCTTGTTAGCCAAAGCCAAAGTCAGTCCGCACAATGGAATTTTCGACTGCAAAGTTTTATCACGAAACCACGCCTTGTTGTGGCATGAAAATGAAAAATTCTTTTTACAGGACACGAAGAGTAGTAACGGCACGTTTGTTAACAATCACCGATTAAGTAAAAGTGGCGAAGAGTCTAAACCGCAAGAAGTATTCAGCGGTGATGTAGTGCAATTCGGAGTCGATGTAATTGAAAACTCTAAAAACATATCGCACGGATGCATTACTGCCATTTTGAAATTATACCATTCCGATGGCACAGAGGCCAAATCCAATCCTGAAGTTAATTTTATTAATGATGTATCTACTCAAGATTTGTACAATATAGATGCTTACATACGAGATGCAATGCATAGGGAAGCAAATTTAGAAAACAAATTATTAAACTTGGAGAGACTGTTATCGAACATAATAGGAGAAGCGGATAATAGTTGGAAAGCCTTAGTTGCCGAAGATCGATTACTATCCAAAATAGAATTTTTGGAAAACCAATTGCAGTATTACAAAAAGGATTGTGGTGAGGATGAAATGAAGCAAGAAATATGTGATTTAAAACAATACAAATACTCATATCAAGGAATGGCTAAAGACTGTTTAAAAAGGGAAATGGAAGAAAAATTGGATTCAATGCAAAAATGTCAAGAATTGGAAAGTTTATTGAAGCATTCCACAAACGAACAAAGTATCTTAATGAAACATCTTAATGAAGCACAAGATGAAATCAAAAACATGTGTACTAAGCTTAACACAGAAATAGCTAATCATGAGAGTACGGTTAAAGAATATGATGTATCAAAAGAGTTATATGAAACCGAATTAAAATCGCTGAAAGATGCCAAAAATGAAATTGAATTAAGTTTTCGTAATTCATGCGAAGAGAGTGAACGTTTGCGAAGTGAAATAACTAAAATGAATTATGAGATAAATACTCGCAATGTGCTTCTTTTGACTTTACAAAATGAACATGAGCTTACAGAAGATATTTCTCTTAACAAATACTTTAATAATATAATGTCTTATATTATACATATATTACAAGACCGTCAGACATACATAAGTCAAATTAAATCTGTGCAATGTCAAATGCAAAAATATATTAAACAAAAAGCAGATATTGAAAACCAAGTATGCCAGCTACAGACAGAACTTGATCTCAACCGAGAGCTGTTAATTAATTGTGATAAAAGTAAAAGTGTAAATAATATTGATAATATTGATCCTGATCAATTAAAAATGCTTATATTGAATGAAGATGGTTTAAAAAATATCGAAGATTTATCTAAAGACATTGCTATTCAATCGGATTTTTATAAACATAAATGTGAGGACATTGAATTCAAATTATCTGAGGCAAAAGATGTGCTCTTGGACTGTATAAATAATTTAGATGATCAAGAATCTACAATAAAACATCTGAAGAAAGAACTTTCATGTAAAGATATTTTATTAATGTGTATATCTGACTACTTGTGCCATATATCGAGTATTGATTCTAATAATATCAATAATATGCCAGACGTGTTACAAAAAAATTTGAGGACTTTTAATTCTAAATGTATTGACCACAGTTTAGATGATCTTAAAGTTTCTCAAACAGAATATTTGAACAATGAATCTTTAATACAAACACATGATTATGTAAGTGAAGTTTTATCAGCTCCCCAGACTGATGAATGTTTAACTCAAGAAGTCAAGTCTGATGTAGTGGAAACTACAGAAGAATCACTCTTAAACCAAAATGAATTGGAACAAATTCGTAATGAATATGATATGTGTTTAAAAGAAAAAAATAATTTAAAATATGAGTTGGAGCAAACTATGATTAGGTGTAAAGAATTAGAACAAACTCCGAATTTCCATTTATTTTTTGCGTTACCATCAATAGTATTATTTTTAGTTTTAGTAATTCGATTTTATTCTTACTTATCCTACTTAACAGGAACCACTGAATGAGAGCAATTAAAATAAATGTACACTATAGTATAATTATTAGTAGGTAACATAAAATCAATAATCTTTTAACGAGCTCAGGTATATTGTATGTGAAATATTGATTTTTTACTACCAGTCATATGTTATTTATAAATGTTCAAAGTTCTGTAATTTAAATAATACGTAATACGGTTATTTTTATTTTTAGTTGAAAACAATAATGTTATACATTTTTATCAAATCAGTTAAGCTGAATCACATATCTTTAAAAATAATGAAATTTATCAGCTTGGAAGTTTTTGTTGCTATTTATACTAGGTAATATATTTTATCAAAATATCATAACATAATTACTTAGTTTGCGATTCCATCCATAATAATGTTAAAATATTTAGTTTTATAAACTTTTTAAATTATATTTGTGTCATGAAATGTGTATATAATAATATTTATACATATAATGTTATATTATACATGTACACATTTTTATTTTTTTTTAATTATTTTAGAAGAACTCGTTCTCTTCTACACTAACTATTAATTTTTTTTTTTTTTTGTTATTTTAATGTTTTTAGCATGCTTTTTTATTTATATATATATATTTTTTTTTTGTATTTCATTTATGCGTGATTAATCTATATACTATAGTTATTGTTAAAATATATTTATTATTTTTAAACACATGAGTTTTATCATAAATAAGATCTGTAATAGTTCTAAATATTTCAATAATTATATGTTTGTATGAACATGAAATATTATATTATATTAAATTATATTAATTTAAAATGTTAATTGAATATAATATTCAAATCATGTTTATGTAACAATATATTTTTAATACTCTGAATTACCTAATTATAAGTTCTATTTGTAATTTAAATTGTTCATAAAAAACTCACACTTGTCAATTCTGTTTTCAAACAACTAGTTTCTCTACTCTAGATTTCAGAAATTATATTCTATTGTATCTTAATACAATATATATTGTTTTAAGTACATTAATATTGTTAGACACTGTTTTTTATAAGTTTTATATTGTGTAATATTTAACATAGATAATTGTGTATTCGTTGACTGAATCATCGAAGCATATTTAAAACTGTAAAAGAACTTATACCTAGTTAATGTTGTATGTTATTGAATTATTATGTAAACATAAACCATTGTAGTCATTGATTATTATTGTTGTCATTTTTAAATGAAAAAATGGTAATTACATTAAATTATTATCTAAATTTTTCATTTTATGATTTATTACTTCTTTTATTTAAACTTTATATTATGTCAACAATCATTTTTGAAAATGGAATGTCCTTACAATAGAAGGTAATCATTAAAAATGATTTAATCAGTTGTCAGGATATCAAACCAAGGATAACATACAACATTTTATGTGCGAAAAATCTTTGTGTAAAATTTGGTGGAGGTGTTTTTAATTAATTATGTATGCAATTTCATCAGGTGTGGTTTGATGCTCTGATGATTGTATATAAGAACACATTTTGTCATAAATGCTGAACAAAGAAAAGGGTACTAAAGCATATCTACGTTTATTTTTTATTTTTCAGTCTTTAATAATGGAATCGTCAGAACAGTTATCTAATAATAATTTAGAAGTCATGGAAATCGAAAGAGATTCTGTTAATAATAGTTTACTCAACATTGACAGAAACAAAATAGAAGCTATTCCAAAAACTGATCAAGTACTGATGCATATTATAACCACCACGATATTAGAAAAAAAAACAATGTGCAAATGTTTGTATGTTTTTTGTAGCCTAAAGAACTACAAAATCTAACAGGTTTAACTGTATATGATGTAAATCATTTTGAACAAGAACTTTTACAACAAGTCACCAGTGAAGTATTGGATAGTAAAACTGTTAATGATACTCGTGACATTCCGATGACATTAGGAGTTTTAGAAATTGAAGAAACTGAAAATGAGCGTAAAATTAGGACAGGAGAAATGACACCGTTTGGTTCAACAGATATTTCAGAAAAAAATACCAAAAGGTATCTGTTATCTATTGCAGTATTGTAAATAACAATTTTGTTTAGTGTTTCAGTAGATATAATAGATATTGTTTAATCATGGATTTTAATTTATTTGGATTTGTCCACTTTTAGTTCAGAAGATATCTTACAAAAGTATTTAATATCGCAATCAAAACTTTCAACAATGATTCACAAATCAAAAAATATTAATAAAACTTTGAGTATAAAAAAAGAATTAAAATCAATTACAAAAAATGAAGAACCAATAAAAAAAAATGAAGAATCGTCTAATGAAAAATCTGGTAGCGAATATTTTCCATCTACAGATTCTGGTAAATTAAAATTAGGAAATTGAAAAATATATTGTATTATATACTAAATTACATTGTTTTTAGAAAATGAATCGTGCAAACCCATTAAAATTAAAAAGAAAAGAAAAGAAAATATAAGAAAAAAGAAGAAATTTTCAGATGATGATTATTCTAATGATTCCGATGACGACTATTTTGAAACTAGAAATCGTTCAACGAGTAATAAATATGATTCATTTCTATAGAATATGGCGTTAAGAGTGTGTCTAGAAAACATTTTTCTATTGTAGGAAAAAAGGAGTATACTACACATAAATATAACTTATATAAGTACAGGGGTGTCACTTCAAATTTTTTTATGAGATGCAAAATCAATATTGAAAATCTAAAAAAGCCAAAAACAATTTTTCATGAATCAAAAATTTTAACTTTTATGTAGTTTTGATTGAAAAATAAAAAAAATGTTATTTTACATAAAAATTACAAATTTCATATGGTTTTTACTTAAAACGTTTATAAGAAGAGGTATTTCATTGGGCCTACTAAAAAAATTTAAACACAAGTAGAAAAAAGCACATACCTGAGGATATTTTTGGTTAAAAAGAATTTATAGAATCAAGAGTTCGACATTTTATTTTAAAAAACTTACAGTAACCTAAATTTTTAAAAGTGGTTAAATAGAGAAAAAAAAATTGCTGTCTGCCTTATATACAATATTATAGATGATTGGTTAAAAATTCTGAGTTTCTAGTACTATCAGTTTTACAGTTATGACAAAATTACTGAAAACAATTTCATTATATTCATTATTGTTATATTTTAGCATTTTTACTCAAATATAAGGTAGTTTTCAGAAAAACCATTGACAATTTCAAAAACTTATGTCAAATAAAGCCAATTTCTGAACTAAAGTGGCTGAACAAAACTTGGTAAACGAAAAAGTGTTTACAATAGAATAAAAAAATTAATAATAATAAGAAAAATTATTTTTTTTTTTAGCTATAACTTCTTTGTTAAACAATATTTTATCCAAATAATATCTGGTTACTTTGAAAATATTTTTCTCTTTAAATGTCTTAATGAACGGCTCAATTGGTGTTCTGTGTAGCTTATTTTGCTACATTGTTTGTTAGATTAACGGAAACTATAAATATAGATACTACAAGTGTTGACATCCTTTTAGGTATTTAGATAAATGAAAAAAATTTATTCGGACTTTCAGAAAATACCGTCCTTATCCATATGTAGTTCCACCTTGGATCTGAGGGATTGACACCCAAAACCTTGCATGCTTCTGTTATAATGGTTCAATTTATTGTTTAACTTGAGATAAATCTAAAAAAGAGATAACTTATATTTAAAATAACTTTTAATAAAGGTAAGTACAAAACGTTTGATGACGGAATAGAAGAAGACTATCAGTGTAGATTGAGAGAGTATGAAAAATGTAATCCGGAAATAGCCACTGATAATGATGACGTATTTCATTGTATCGATGGTGAATATTTTAGAGTTCCTAAAGAAATTTGGGAAAAATTATACAAGTAAAAACGACTAATATGAAATTATTATAATTTATAGTTTATTTATAAAGTATTTTGGTTATTAGATACCAAAGAATCGGCATAAAATGGCTATGGGAATTGCATCAACAAGGCTCTGGTGGTATTTTAGGAGACGAAATGGGCTTAGGAAAAACTATACAGATGATCGTGTTTTTCGGCGCGTTATATTGGAGTCGCTTGAGAGACAAAATTACCGGTGTACGTGGTTTAGGTCCTAGTTTAATTGTTTGTCCGGCAACTTTAATGCATCAATGGGTCGATGAATTCCATAAATGGTGTCCACCTATACGAGTTGTTATTTTACATGACACAGGTGCATATAAAGGTAAGTAATTAAATTACCAAAATAAATTTTTATATTCTTTTAGAAATACCATTTGATTACGAAAGTAAAATATTTATATTTTATCCAATTTTTTACAAAAATACAAAAACATAATCAAATATTAGGCAAACCAGTCAACTTAATAAGGGAAGTATGTTTGAGTAAAGCAGTTTTAATAACTACATACAGTGGTTTACTACAACACGTTGACAATTTGTTGAAAAACGAATGGCATTATGTTGTGCTAGATGAAGGGCACAAAATAAGAAATCCAGATTCTAAGGTAAGTAAAATTTAAGTACTCAATAAATTGATTATGTATAATGTTTATTTTCATAGAAGAAGGTCATTTGAAGGTTTCATAATAAATTTGTTAATAAAATTCAGTACTTCTTAAAATTGAACTTACAGATAACAAAAGCAGCAAAACAATTAAAATCTAGTCATAAAATCATTATATCTGGCTCTCCGATTCAAAATCATTTGAAGGAATTATGGTCATTGTTTGACTTTATTTTCCCTAGCAAACTAGGAACTTTACCTGCATTTATTAATAGCTTTGCTGTTCCAATAACTCAAGGAGGTTATGCAAATGCTACTGAACTGCAGGTGAATTTTTTTAATCCTTATTTTTTTTTTTATATATTTAACAGTTACACATTTTATTTAATCGAATTCCTTGAATAATTCTATAAAATAGATAACTACAGCTTATAAATGTGCTACAATACTTAAAGATACAATAAGTCCATACTTATTAAGAAGAATGAAAGCTGATATTCAGTCGCACATATCTCTACCAGATAAAAGCGAGCAAGTTCTTTTCTGCCGTTTAACTGATGAACAAAAAACATTGTACCGGGGATATCTTGAAAATTCAGATATAGTATCTGAAATATTAAATGGAAATACTAAAATATTTGTTGGTATATCTCGATTAAGAACCATCTGCAACCATCCTGATATTTTCCATCCAAATCTTGTAAGATATATACTTATTACTTTTTAATATTATTGTATTTTAATACCTGCTAAAAGTTAATATTTTTTATTTATAATAAGTTATGTTACTTTTTTTTTATTAATTGTTGTAATTCTCTAGGAAACTGGTCCTTTTGGTTATTGGAAAAAATCAGGTAAAATGATTGTGGTCGAAGCATTACTTAAAATGTGGAAAAAACAAGGCCATAGAGTTCTTCTGTTTACTCAAAGTGTAAAAGTAAGCTAAATATTTTTAACAGACCAATTTGATTATTTATTTATATAACCGTTATTATATTTAAGATGCTGAATATTTTTCAAAAATTTGTTACCGAGCAAAATTACTCTTATTTGAAATTAGAAGGCACTACGTCTATTAGTTCTCGTCAACCTATTATTAACAAATTCAATAAAGTAATATATTTTAATTGTTTTACTTAAGCAAATAGACACTATTTATTTATTATTTTGTTTTTAGGACTCATCAATATTTGTTATGATTCTAACTACAAAAGTTGGTGGCTTAGGTGTGAATCTTATTGGTGCCGACCGTGTGATTATATTTGATCCTGATTGGAACCCTGCTACTGATTTACAAGCTAGAGAACGAGCCTGGAGAATTGGACAAGCAAATCCTGTCACTATTTACAGATTACTTACTGCTGGAACTATAGAAGAAAAGGTTTTTTTTTTTATATTTTACGAAAACAAAAATGTTATTTATTATTTAAATTATTTCATTTACCTAATTATTGTTTATGTTTCAGATATATCATCGTCAAATCTTTAAACAATTTTTAAGTAATAAAGTTTTAGTAGATCCTAAACAACGGCGTTTTTTCAAGTCAAATTATTTGTACGAACTTTTTACACTTCAAGATGTAGATGACAACGGTGCAGTAGAAACAACAGACTTATTTGCTGGGACAGGCTCAGAGGTACACAAATGATGGTAACTATTCAGTACGATTTAATAAAATTGTTATGCTTGTTATTTTTTTAGATTAATTTGAAAAAAATGATGCTAGCTCGACGTGAAAAAAAAATGTTAAAAAAAAAATCTCAAAGCTGTTCGTTTTCTGATGATAAAATCGAAGCAATGAAACAAAAAGCCCGAGAACTTAGTAAAATGATTGGTCAAAGTTCTAAAACAGTTATAAATGAACATACAACCCCACCAGCAACTGTAACAAATAATGTAAATTCTATTAAGACTGATATTGAACCTACTGTAAACAAAACTGGATTCTCACAAAATAATGATGATACACTTTCTTCTTTTGTGAACGATGAAAGTGTAAATATTCCATCCTGTAGTAAAACTTCAATGGAAAAAACATCACCTGTAACAACCACTTCAGTCTCAAACTTTAAGAGAACACACAGAAGTGATCTAAACAACAAACACAAAAAACCTAAAATTCCGTATTTAGTCAAATGTGATATTTATCAAGAAGAACATGTCGATGACATTACATCAAAGAAACAAGACGATTATGTTCTTGAAAAACTATTTAATAAATCAGGTTTGTTGCGTTTAAATATGGTGTATGGTTGTGACTTTAGAAATAATTGTCAATTATAAAATAATTTCTCGCGCTTGGGAAATAATTATCTCAACTCTAAATTTAATGTTAATTATTTTTTCCCATTATGTTGCTTTAAAAAGGTGTGAAAGCAGTGATGAGGCATGACAAAATAATGGAATCTTCAAAGTCTGACTATGTTATTGTTGAGAATGAAGCACAAAAATTGGCTAAAAAGGCAATTGAAGAACTCGAAGCATCCCGTGCACAATGCTGGGAACCAGGGTCAGGTAGACTTAACTGGACTGGTAATCAAGGAACCGTTAAACCCACATTGTTCCCTAGTATGAAAAATAAGTAAGTACATTTCGATTTTAATGAAGTGTAAAATTTCATGTTTAGCTACCTATTTGAAATTTATTTTTTATTTTATTTTATCAGCATTATTTTCATTATCATTATTCCTTAATATTGGTTATCATTTTTATAATATTATAATATAATGTATGATTTTTATTCAAAGATAGCTATCATTAACTTTTTTAATATTTCAAAATAACTGTTAAGTTTAGTTTCATAAATGCTAATTTAAAAATATTTCAGAGTAGGTAAAAGAAAAAGAAATAAACTCTTAACAAAGATTATAAAAATAAATATTTGTGTCTTAGAGTTTTTAGATAATATATAAAAAGAATATATTGCAAAATGTATAATGAAAATTTGAAGATTAGGACGCTTGGCACTTATTTAAATGTTAATAAAGTTAAAATATATATATATTAATAACAATAATTGTATTGTGTTTTCACCCCATTTTAGTGATGAATCAGGCAGTTCGTCAATACTATCCTTAATGAAAAAGCGTAATGGGCTGGTGGAAGCAACACAACGAGAAATGAAGATGTTAAACAGTATTAGAGAATATATGTTAAGCAACAATCAACGTGCCAATACTGATCAAATTGTAGATCAGTTCAGGGACAAATATTCAGCAGAAGACACACCATTATTTAAATCATTATTGAGTGAAGTCTGTACATTCAACCGATGCCCTGATAAAACAGGTGTTTGGACATTGAAACCAAAATATTGTTGACTGTAAATATTTATTTTTTTGTACCTATATCAAAGTAAATATTTTTTTCTCATTTACTATTTCTATATTATTTATATGATTGTTTTTATAATTGAATAACATATTCGTATAAAATGTAAATCTTTTTGTTTTAAATGAATTCCGAGACTTAAATTCATGCAACTAAACAAATTTACACATTAAAATAACATTATTAGAATATATGTTATATAAGTAATTTAAGTTTATTTGTTATCTTTTTGTAATACATTCTATTAGTATATAATAAAAATATGAAATTAATATATAACTTATTAATTTCTATAAAACATCAACAAAGTACTACGTTCTGTAGTTTATATTTATTTCTGAGAAATATATCGAAATTATGTATTTTTCATTTAATACATATTATATTTATATGTTATATGTAGAAATTAAAATATTCTTTTTAATTTTGAATATTTACTATGGACAAGGAAAACAAACCAATTAAAAATAATTAAAAGTGCCTACTTGCATATAGTGCCAGAAATATTGTTTTGTTGCCAGATTATTTACAACCATTTTTTAATATAGCCTTCTTAAACTTTTTAACAATTATTCTATTTAATTAATGAAAAAAAAAAAAAATAATAATAATAAAATGTTGCATGATAAACATTGTAGGGCTTCATTCCAAATCGTTGTCTCTTAGATAAACACACAACAACAATAATGACATTATATTTATCATAACTAGAGTTCAGCTGTTTATGACTTTGCATACTTTTTTTTTCTTTATGTAATTGTATAGTTTTATTGCTGAGTATGATTCATGTTCTAATTCATGAAGTCGAGATTTATATTTTCTAAACTTATATTTTACATTCAAATTTCATATTCCATATTTTATACAACCAGCACCAGGTATGGGAGGTACCGGAGTTTTAGGATTTTAACCAGCTCAAAAAAAGTTTCTGTTTCTCTGAAAATAATGTTTTAATGTTAGTATACCAGTTGAGAACCTTCTAATTGCACTTAGTGCTTTTATGTCTATAAAAAAGCCAGACATACTTCAAACGATGGGTGTTCTTCGCACGACGAGTATTCTTCGCATCTCGGGTGTGAAACTCTTGGTGGGTGTGTTAAATTTTAAAGAAACAATAAATCATTTCTTCAATAAGACGATTCTGAACGAAAGAAGTTAATAATATAAAGAACAATAATAATAGTCGTCATTTTCAACACACTCACCAAAAGTATCTGATCCGAAGAGCGAAGAATATCCGTGGTGCAAAGTATATCCGGCTTTATTCTCTATACTTTACTTTACTTTTTTTCATCTAATATATAAAGGAAAAAGAATAAATACAAATAATTTTTTTTATTTATATTTGGTATTGTAAAATATAATCAGTAGGTACTTGATAAATTTATAATTACTTCTGATTAAAGATTAATTGTGTACATTCATAATAATTATGTTCAACGTATAGGTATATACCTAATTAGCAAAATATTAAGTGTCCACTACCCTATTTTTTTTTTTTACTTTCTATTTTTAAATCTCAATTCTTTAATTTTTTGGGGGGAAATAACTACCCAAAATTTGGAAAAAAAATACTCGGAAACCACCTTTTTTTGATCTAAACTTTATGGAAATTTAAACATAGATATTCAATAATATGAGAAACATTTTCGCACAAAAAAATTTTGAAAACGTAAAAAAAAAATTTTGGAAATTTTTCCAACATTTTTTTTTTCATTAATTATTTTTTCTTTTCATTATTTATTAAATAAAAAAGTAAAGCATAGACGAGAAAGCCGGACATACTTCGCACCACGGATATTCTTCGCTCTTCGGGTCAAATACTCTTGGTGGGTGTGTTGAAAATGACGACTAGTATTAATTATTGTTCTTTATATTATTAACTTCCTTCGTCCAGAATCGTCTTGCTGCAGAAATGGTTTATCGTTTCTTTAAAATTCTACACCCCCACCAAGAGTTTCTGACCCGAAGAGCGAAGAATTTTGGTGGTGGTGTGACGGTATGCCCGGCTTTTTAAGGATTTATTTAAAATTTTGGATAAATATTTTTTTCTGGACACTCCTGCAGTGCGCACGTGTGACGATGAACTTTACCGAGTGGGGGAGTTGCCCTCTAAAGTACCTTTTTTACACTGATTCCTACCAAACTACCTGAAAAAAAATGTACCAGTTGCGCTCAACATATAGTTAGGTTAGGTCACCGGGTGTTTGGTCGACTCCGCTTTGCTCCGCAAATCAAAAATATTCTCGGCTAGCTATGCAACGTGGGGGTATTTCGGGGTAATAAAGCGCCAAAATCGACTCCTACACCGGCGTAGATTAGTTTATCCCCGGGTGTTTGGTCGATTCGAGACCAAAATTACTAATATTAATATAACTTATACTACGTAATTACTAATTAAATACAAATTATTGTACGAATTAAATTAGCAACAGAAAAATAAAAAAAAAAAATATTTCTTAAGTCAATGATATTATTGATACAATATATTTATTTCTTTGGTTAATCTATCCATGCAAACCATAATAATATATAGATTTGTATCATCCAATGATACATCGTGTGTGAGTACTTGAATTTTACTTTATTACTTAGTTACCTATCCATAAAATAAATTATAGCATTTTAAGTATGTAATATGAATGTAATCCTACAGAAGTGAAAATATTAACTTAATTTCAATGAGTAGTGTTTGGATTTCAGCAAATTTTGTTTTTCAATTACCCGTACTCAAATACAAACTTTTGCGAAAATTCAAATTTGGTTCTAATTATTACACAATTAGGGGCTCCAGTTAAAGGATCCGGTGGTGATCGTGCACCCTTGGCAACCCCTGTGTGTGCACGTCTATTGCAGGTATATTTCATAAAATATGCCGAAAACATCTGGTTGAGGGCAACAACTGCACAACAATCCAATATTTTACCATACTCGAGGCCCCGGACTGTAAATTATTAGATTTATCATTTCGTTTGTGTAGAATGTAGACGATCGCGACGAGTAACAATGGAGTACACGGGACCACCCAGACTGTGCGATGCGGAGCTGTACATACGTATTGTTGTACTCGTGCGCGTTATGAGTGCGTACATTTTTACTACTCGGAATATAGTAAGTCGTTTGGCTCGCGAACAAATGGGCAATACGCGTAAATAGTAAATAGTAAATATCACGACACGGCGCGGTGGTGAGGAATAAAACAATAAACAAGGCCGCCGACGGTTCTCTCCACATGTGTTTTCGCGTGGAAAATCGGCATTAATGACCGCCACAGTAATAATAACATACCTACCTACCGGCAGGCAGCATACTTACGTGACGACGATTACTACACGTCTCGTCGCGTCATCTCGAAATCATAATAATAATAATAATAATAAATAGCCGGACATACTTCGCACGACGGGTGGTATTCTCTTGACGGGCGTATTCAATTTCAAAAGAAACGATAAATCATTTCTTCAGTAAAACGATTCTGAACGAAGGAAATTAATAATAAAAAAAAAAAAAAAAAATTTCAAAAAATGTCCAAAATTTTTTTTCACATTTTCAAAATTTTCTTGCGCCAAAATCTTTTTTATATGATTTTCATTAACCTAAAAAAAGCAGGACATACTTCGCACGACGGGTGGGATTCTCTTGACGGGCGTATTAAATTTTAAAGAAACGATAAATCATTTCTTCAATAAAACGATTCTGAACGAGGGAAGTTAATAATATAAAGAAGGAAGTTAATATTATAAATATAAAATAGGTTAGATACTGTTATTTAATAGTGTAAACATATACATATACATATACATATAATAGTGTATAC
>JAIPRM010001467.1:0-24011 GCA_025469315.1 Stegophylla sp. TES_Ste_2020
TTGTTCAGAATCGTTTTACTGAAGAAATGATTTATCGTTTCTTTAAAATTTAATACGCCCGTCAAGAGAATACCACCCGTCGTGCGAAGTACACCCATCGTGCGAAGTATGTCCGGCTTTTTTAATTATTAGAGCTTTGCATTTCAAAATACAGCGAAATTCATTATTTATATAGATTATTATACTTTATAAAATGTATTGTAAAACATTTCAATATAAAACTGTCAGTAATAATAGTCGTCGTGTATACTAAAACACTACACAGAATCATTTAGTTAAAGAAATAATTTATTATTTCTTCAAAAACCCCATGCACCAACCGCGAACATCCTATTCGAAGAGCGAAGAATACCCATGATGTAAAGTATATGTGGCCTTTTAAATTGTCCGTTATTTCTATTTTTTTTTTTTTTTTTCAAAAGTCTTAAGCACTTATTTTGAATAGTTTCAGAAAAATATACTCAGTACAAACACGAATAACGAGTGCTGCTTATACATTAGAATGTAAGAGGAAATTGGAATTTTTGAAGGGACGTCATATTTTTCCTTTTACGAAGCAAGCAAAATACAAAAACAAAATACTTACATTTATGACATTGTCTTTTAGATTCTGAACGAAGTAAAGAGGCTAGTGTTTTTACAATGATGTTTATTTTTTTTTTCTGTGTACAACTTTTCGTATGGAAATACTTGTTCAAAAGTTTCGATCAGTAACTTTTTGAAACCGGATTTACCTCTAGATTGTACTTTAGAAAGGTAATTTATAGAATTTCTCAATTCCTCAATCTAAAGTGGCACTCCGAAAGCATAATTATTTAATGGTGGGAGGGGGTTTAAGTGACTTCAGTATTCGTTTACGGTGTACGGAACCACGTTTTATGTTGTGCGCAACAGAAAATTTTAAATTATTTATTGTTTTACAGATTATTCATATTCTATCAGTATTAATCTATGACATTGACGTATTATATATTATAATATTACATGATCGATAATACCCAAACAAATAATTTATTATAATGGCTAATTAACTCATAATAACTAATTAGATGTATGATGTAACTTGTTTAAATACCACGTAATACATGACTGTGAAATGGATTCATTTTTTTTTTTTTTTCGTCGACTTTCGATCGAATTGGTGTTTTTGATTTTTGCTCGAACACCGCGAGTACTTAAGGTACTACAGCTACTACAGCTTAAGCTCTCTCGGAACAACGAATGGGTCACTATTCAGATAAATGTGACTGTAATTATTACTCAGAATTATTAATAAAAAAGCCGGACATACTTCGCACGATAGGTGTTCTTCGCACGACGGGTAGGATTCTCTTGACGGGTGTATTGAATTTTAGAAAAACGATAAATCATTTCTTCGATAAAATGATTCTGAACGAAGGAAGTTAATAATATAAAAAAATAAATGACAAAAAACAAATGTTAGAAAAATGTCCAAAATTTTTTTTTCACATTTTCAAAATTTTCTTGTGCCAAAATCTTTCTTATGTGATTTTCTATGTTTAAATTTTCATATAGTTCGGGTCAAAAAATGATAATTTCCTCCGAGTCGTTTTTGTCCAATTTTGGGTAGTTTTTTCCAAAATAAAAAAAATTGAAGAATTGAGAAATTCAAAAATTGACCTCTTTAAAGTACAATCTAGAGGCGAATCCGGTTTCAAAAAGTTATAGATCGAAATTTTTGGTCAAGCATTTCCATACGAAAAGTTGTATACAGAAAAAAAAATAAAAAAATAAAATAAACGTCATTGTAAAAACACAAAAGTCCTCTGAACAGCGGACACCCGCGGAGCATGGACGGTGGTCTATTGGAGGGCTACAACTAGTTTGCGCACATTTTTTTTAAATTTCTCGGTTGAAACCTATTACTCGTTTGCGCACAAATTATTGTCAGAGGGAACCACTCGATTGCGCACAATATATTGTACATGGAACCACTTATTTGCGCACAAAATATTATGAAATTAACTACATATATTATACTTGTTAATACAATAAAAGGAATAAAAAGGTCCAATAGGAATAATATTATATAAAACATCAGAATAGGTACATGAACGATAACAATTTTCAAGGTTTCAAACATGATTAAAGATATATATATATATTTATATGATTAAAAATATATATTATCTTTAATCGTGTTTCGAAATAACGAGTTTATCTATAATTTAACTCGTTATACTTAGATAAAATTTATTAATATCTATCACGCATCGCTAAACTGTTGTATTGGAATCGCTTTAGTTTCGAATATTTACTCGTACAGGGTACAGGGGCGTTCCTGACTCTATTTTCAAGGAGGGGCGATTTTCAAATATTTTAGATTCTAGAAGAAGCTAGTGCTTTTATTATGATGTCTATTCATTATTTCACGTTTTCGTATAGAAACTCATGTTTTTCATCAAAAAATTTTTCATTAAGTACCTGTTTAGGTTAAAAATTGCATTCCTGTAGTAATTCAGATGGTTTTTCAAAATTCTCTATACTTTTTCTTCCAAAAACAAGGAAAAACTGTTGAAAAATTTAGTAAAAACTGCTAAATGCGCCGTAAACGAGATTTTCATGAAACTGATTTTAATAATTCAGCCGTAACCTCAAAAACTAGAAAAATTAGATACTTGAAATGTTCACCCATTTATATATTATAAATTACGAAGTAATGTGTTAGGTTCACACCAGTGAACTTAAAATGTTCTCTGACAATCCTAAGCCTGTGTAAGTGGAAAGGGAAATGTGTGCGCAAATGAGTTGTAATTTTAGTGAATGTGCGCAATCCAGGTGCACCCCCATTGGAAAGTATACCAAGGATGTTAATAATTTTGAGTCCATGGAGAGCAGAAAGGGACAAAACCGATTTTTTTTTCTATGCAAAATTGAAAAATAGTTAACATTTGCTTACCTCAAAACATAGGCGCCAGGTTTTAAAAATGTCTTTGGGGGCCAAACATACAGCGTTTTATCATTAACTTTTGAGTTTTAACCTCCAAAATAATTTAAACCTGGTGTTAAAGAGTAAATGGATATAGAAAGAAAGCAACTTACGACCAAATTTTAAATATTCGCCTTTTAAATTTTTTTTCAAAATTTAATGTAACTATTCTAGCAAAAATATATTTTTTCTAACTTTGGTAGAATTAATGAAAATATCAACTACTAATGGAAGGTTTACTTCTTCATTTCTGTGTATATGTAATACAGAAATGTCATTAAATCGTGATTGACCCATTGTTGATCTTAAAAATGTTTTCATTCTTCGAAGGGCTGAGAAAGACCTTTCAGCAGTACACGAAGATACAGGAATTACTAATATAATTCTTACAAGTTTATTAAGTTCTGGTAATAGGTCTTGAAGTGGTTTATCATTTTTAAGAGCCTTGATCACATCTTGAGATTTATTGATAGGAATTATCAAAGAAGGATATTTTCTTTTTGCATCAGTAAATCCTTTGGGAGCTATGCCCTGTCTCAATCCTCTCTTTTGAGGCTGCAACCCCGTAGCCTCCATGACAGAAACAGTTTAACAGAATACTCTAATAGATGTATTAAATGATAAAATCGCGTAAATAAAAAGTAAAACGAATAAAACAGAACACTTGGAAATTAAACGTTTTACTACAAACGAAACAGAAGATAGGATAATAAACTGTAAAGTCATATAACACCATAGAATATTAATACCATGGACCTTATATGCATAATGCGTATTAACATATTACATAGAAGTCTAGATTATATTATATAGTCTTTGCATAATACTCAGAAATATCCATTGAAGGTAACATCCATAGATTGAAGCAATTAAATCATATTTATCTATGATATCTACTATCTATGTAATATATTATTATGTCTGTGGCAATTATGTCTTGTGTAAATGTGAAATCCACAACGAGCTTTTATAGTTCTGACCAAGTATTTGTTGAACTTCAAAAAATATAATATAAAAAATTTAGTATAATTTGCTAGTGTTTTTCATTAGTCTATTTTAACAATTTTTTAAGTCACTATATTATCCGAAACCAGCTTTAAAGTCATGAAGTTTTTTTGACTTTAAATTCTATATACTGATGTGCAGAGCTCACTCGTATGATATTATGTCAAAATTTGGAAATTATCAAGTCAACTGTTTTTACAAGAATTTTTGTTAGGTAATATTTTTAGATTTTCTAAGAAAATTTTTGGTGAGCTACCTGAAGTTGGCCCACCCAAGTAATCAAGAATAAACGCTTTGAAAACATAATAAACATTGACTTGCAAATATCAAAACCAAATTACTTTCAAAATATTGGCACATGTATTGAAAATTTCGGTGATAGCTTGTGGGGCCACCAGGTATATGGGCCTTATTGATTTCGTAAAGTATTATCGATTCCACCGGGACTTCGATATTATCGATTCCACCGGGACACAATGAAAACGTTACATTAAACACAAATATTTGATCAACAGAACATAATACATTGAAATTGCTTGCAGTCGAAAAACAAAGAATTTTATTGATTGCATTTTCCAAAAATATGAAATGATAATTTTCAACGGTAATTATATTATTTGTCGATGTTGCGTTTGCTCGCATATCTGTCGTAAATATCTTGAGGAACTATATGATATTATTTTTACGTGTGTGTAGGTATAAACATAGATACACACATTCATTTCAAAGCACTTAATTATAATAAACACTCCGATATACACTTGATTGAATCTTTTTGGCAAAATTTAAATTCACTATGTAAAATTATATTAGCTATTATTCCTTTTCCAGATAATTTTCTTAAAAGCCATAATTATAATGTTTTCGACTGTCTATAGTCGATAGTCCATTGGTTCTCAAACTATTTATGTTTGCGGCACGTTATTCTTAACAAAATACACTTCAACGGAACACTATAGTAATCAATAAATGAACTACATTTATAAAAACCGGACATACCTCTCAAGATGGGTGTTCTTCGCACGACGGGTGGGATTCTCTTGATGGGTGTATTGAATTTTAAAGAAACGATAAATCATTTCTTCAATAAAACGATTCTGAACGAAGGAAGTTAATAATATAAAAAATAAATGATTAAAAATGTAATTCGATATCAGGCCTTGTATCTGATTTCGTTTATTTTTCGTGATTTGACCAATACAAGAACAAATAAATGACAGTGCTACTTTCATTTCTTCTGGGAATTTTTTTCACTTCTTGGTATTAAAGTTTGTAAGCGTAAAAAATCCTAACTGGAAAAGACCTGGAGTCGAAAATTGCGCATTTAAAATGTATAAAGTAATTTTTCTGAGAATGTATTTAAGTATAACACTATAGGAAGACATTGATGTCCAACTACTAATAGTATTTGTAATATCTTATCTTTGCCGCTAAACTTGAAGTGTAATAATCATTGCTGATAACAAAAATAGAGTACTGGAAAATATCTATTTTTTTTTTTTTTAGTAATAATATGTCGTGGCATACAAGTGTGTCGCGGAACACCGGTTGAGAACCACTGGCCTATACTCTACGCTTTACTGCAGAATAATAATCCTAAGTGCGTATTGAACTGATTAGGTTAGATCAGGTCACAGTTTAAATAATGATAATTTAAAAATGATAAATTATTAATAAAAATGATAAAATAATTATGTAAAATCGGTTTATTTCTAAATTATTGCATTTCAAAAATATACAACCAAAGTTTAGAGAAACCCATAGCATCATATAACGTCAAAAGTTTTTGGCCAAGTCGAGAGATCCTTTACAAAGATAACCACAAAATATTTATCGGTGGAATCGAAATGTTATTTTATTTGATTATGATCAATTTGGCGGAATCGATATTACACACGCTTTGAAACTGTCTGGATTCCAAAAATTCGTATTAAATTTAAAAATCTAAAAAAATTGGATTTAAAAATCCAGTTGGCGGTATATTTTAGTACGTGATTTCGATAGTTTTCTTCGCTCTTTTGCAATACTACTGAGGATTTCGAAAAATGACGTCATTAATCCTTCACGTGGTACGCCACATGTACTAATCCGAGTTCAATGAAAACAAATCCGGACATGCTTCACACCATGGGTATTATTTGGCTCCTCGGATCTTGACAGGTATGTTGAATTTTAAAGAAACGATTTGTTCAATAAAACTATCCTGAGCAGAGCTTCAGATTATTCCAGACGATTTTAGTTAAAAATTATAAAATTTGTTGCAATTACCCAATTAACCGAGGAAAGGAAAACAAATATTATGAGAAAAAAAAGCGTTAGAAAAACATTTTTCACATATTAAAAATTGTCTTGCATCAAAACATTATACATGTTATTGTCTATCTACATGTATAAGTTTTTATATAGTTTGGATTAAAAAAAAAAAAGTTTTAAAGGCGTTTTGTTAAATTCCAAGTAGTTTTCTCCAAATTTTGAAAAACTATATAGAATTTCGAAAAAATAGTCACTTAAAAGTATCATAAAGAGGTGAATTCTGATTCAAAAAGTTGCTGGTCTAAACTTTTAGACAAGTATTTCTATACAAAAAAAATAAATAAATAAATAAATATCATATAGCTCCTTCGTTCCACTCAAAGTAAAAAAAAAAAATCAGCTTTGATAAATTATAATTAATCTATATATTATCAAAAACAACGGCCGATTTTTTTTTCGCTAATTGGCTAATTTTAATTACTTACCATAAAAATTAAAAATTCACTGAATGACCTAACAAAGATTAGATTGCGAGCCCGACCTTGTTCTTCTTTTCTCTTTTTTTTTTTTTTCATACACTACAATAATATTATATTAATTTTATACGAAATTAATACCGTAATCGATAACCGAGGTGATTATACAATAGAGAAAATAATTTTTTCACAAACGTGCAAAATAATTTACGCGTTCTGCAACGGTGGCGTAATAAAAATGGAAAATTGTGATTAAAAGGTGTAAAAACGTCATTTGTTCAAAAAAATAATAAATAAATAAACTTGTTGAATAACTCACGACGTTTGAATGGGACTAAAGGGAAGGAGTTCATTCATAACAACCGATATACAATATGTTAATATTATATACTGTAACAATAAAGATTTAATTTTTATTTATTTTTTATTTCAAATACCATACGAAGTAGGTCACTCTTATTGTGTTTGAGATAATAATAATATTATATTATTTACTACGTTTTACATAAGATATATTTGGATAAAACATTAAAACACAAACGAAATTCGTTTTCACTCGTCTAAAGTACTACAGAAGAATACAAATCAAGTATATAACAAAAACAATATAATATTATTATGCATAGTTATGTGTGTCAATAGTCATACGATTTATATAACATTAGTTTTTTATTTTGTGGCAACTCGTCTTTTTTGTTTTACAAATCGGAATTATTAAAAAAAAAAAATCTTACGTCTAAGCAGTTCATAAACACAAAAAAAAAAGAAATTTTTTTCTCGTAGAATCAAACAAACGAGTTTCTCATTGGCACATTATAAAAAAACTGTTTCATGTGTAAAGTAAAACGCATTTAAACTATTAATTCGGTATACATTATTTATATTCAATAAATTGCACTGTCGCCCGGCGGCAGCGCGTTTCGTCGCGAGAAAAAAAAAAGGAAACGAGAAAAAAACAAGTAAGCCTAATTCAAAATCAAAAAATAATAATAATATTATTAAGTGACTAAACGCGTAACTAATATAATATTATAATAATACCTAATAATTATTGTAATCCTAACGCAGTTATCCATATAATACTATTATATTATTGTACGATATAAAGTTTTATAAAATTAGTAAATGAAAATCCATACGAAAAATATCAAAAAAAAAAAAAAAATATAGTGATGTGCTTATAAAGAACACAATTATATAATATGTTGTAATTAGGGCCCGGATTCCAATACAAAATGCATATTTCTTTCAGTGATCTCAGACAATGCTTTCCAAGTACATAATTTGTTTCATGTAACAGAGACCTTAAAAGTGAAACTCTTATTTTGCAATATTTTCCATTTTTCGATGTTTTATCATTTTTAGAGCATATTTTAGCATTTTTTGGTCATTTTATTCATTTTAATGCATATTTCAACAATATACTTATAATTTTAATAATATATAATATCTGTACATAATACAAATCCATAATTTAAATTTAACTAATTCAAAATATTATCCATATTTTTCAGATTTATCCTTAAAAACATCTAGAAATCTTTTTATAATTGTCATAATGTCTGTACCTTATCTTTACTTATGGATGTCTAGACTCAGCAGATGGCAAATAAAAAAACAAATTAAAATATTTAAGTACAAAGGGTATTTTCATAGTAAAATGTATTTTTTAAAGGCATTTTTACGGTTAATTGCATTTTTTAAGGGCATTTTTGGCTGTTTTTTAGAGCATTTTTTGATGACTTTTAGTGCACTTAAATCCGGGCCCTAGTTATAATATTATATATGCACGTATGTTCGATATATATATATAATACAAAATGGCAGGAATATATATATTGGTTAATGATTGTCTGGATTGTGCGCGCGCATTAACTTAAATATAGTAACATAAATACGTAAGTATAATAATAACAGTAATATTACAACAGAGAATGGAATAATATATAACTATTATATGCGAATGTGATGCTTAAAAGTAAACACTACGCGCTAAAATAATGTATAAAATATTTTTGAAAAGTGAAGGAAGTCGTAAAACAAACGACAATTATTAATGTACGTCACTAATATTATTATAAAGTATATCGCGTACACGATATTACAGAGGTGGCCAACATGGATATACTCACGAGCCGCATGGATTAATGAAATTATGTCGAGAGCCAAAAAAATGTCTTTTTTTATCCTCTTTTAGTTAATGTCATTGAAAACGGATATCCAGTATCAATCGCATTGCAATAGTTAAAGCACTTCACGGAATAGAACTGTTAGAATTATTACATGATGTGAAGGTTTAGAAAAGTTTAAATAGATCTGTCACTCTGCTGTGGATTTTTGGAATGACATATTATTCTTGTGAATCACTTAAATGGACACGGAAAATAATCAAATCTAAATGTTATTAAAATTTAACTAAACGTCATCTTAAAGAATAACTTCGAGCCAATTTTACATCAATAAAAACCCAGTGATCTTAAGCTCACGAAAATAAAATACACGAAAATATACGAAAATTCAAAAATAATAAATATTAATTCAAACAACGAAAAAATCTTATTTTGTTTTTGAAATTCTATTTTCATACACTTATTTAAAATCAAAAAAAAAAACTATGATCGATAAAATAAAATGGAATATTATAAAACAAGATAATCGTTGTTTAAGGAAACGAAATGTGAACCACAATAACAATGACATGTGAGCCGCATGCGGCTCGCGAGCCACAATTTGGCCACCCCTGCAATATTATATAAAATGTCGTATTTATCAGCGAAATACGACGGGTCGGCCGCGATTAAAACTTATAATACCATGTACGCGAGTATACAATTATGTTGCGCTTACAACCGATTAATCCGAGTCTTTTAGCCACACTTTGAGTGGAATCTGTAAGAAGGCATTGTTCAAGAAATTTTTGAAGTGCTTGCCGATGGCCTGTGAGGCGGCAGGTTTCATTTCTTCGATTATCTCCGCAGAATTCTCGTTCAGGAACACGTTCATCGCTTCGCCTGTAAATAAAACCGCAAATAATTCGTTATTCATATAATTATTATTTTTTAATTCGCGCAGTCGTACAACGGTCCTCTCATAACCACGTGGTCCATTTATCAATATTAAGTACATTGACCCCACGGTCGGTTCCGAGAAAATTGTTATGTAAAAAAAAAAAAAAAAAATGCCAAAGCAAGCAATTTTCGTATTGAAAACGCATAACGTTAGAAGGATATTTTCAAAAAACATAAATATGACGACGTCATCCGACTTGACGAATAGTCGAAGAGAATTCGTATCCCTTCGCTTCGACGAAAATCGAAAGTCACAACGAGTTAAGACTTTTCTGAACAAGGATTTAACGTGAGGCCACTTTTATTAAATTAACATTTAATAGAAACGAATCATCACTTTAATCTCGGCAGAAGAATGTCCGGACGAGTTATCGTGTTCATGGACTTCCAGCAATATTAGGTAGTTAAAATCCTTCTACCAAAATGTATAACTAATTTATTTTCGATAATTTTAATCCATTTTTACCGCGCTCTTTTTTTTTAATAAATTTTATTAATTTATCGTATAAGCGAAAAAGTAGTAAAAAAGTTTCCGAACCTATGACGTTTTGCTGGTTAATGGAATCTTTGATTTTGAAATCCGATTTCTCCAACTTGAAACCGATGCCCAGTCTGTCGGTTTTCATGAACTTAACTCCTTCTTTTTTCACCTCGATACCGTACATTTTCGCCAAAGCTGTTACATTTTCTAAAAAATAAAAATAACCAACATCGTGAACGCGAGTTTTAATTATTATCATTTTTCTTCGTTCGAAAAAAACCTTGTCATGACGACTACGCTTAGTTTAATATTAGTATATTATATAATACTTAATATTAACACCATCATGCGTGTGTTATAAATTTAGATTCTGAGAAGAGCGAAGAAGCTAATGTTTTTACAATGATGTTTATTTTTTATTTTTTTTCTTCTTTTACGTGTGAACTTTTTTGTATAGATATACTTGTCCAAAATTTTCGACCAACAACTTTTTAAAATCCTATTTGCCTCTAAATAGTACTTTTTAGAGGTAATTTTTCGAAATCCTCAGTAGATTTTTCAAAATTTGGAGAAAACTCCCCGAAATTTAACAAAAATGACTCGAAAACTATCTTTTTTTAATTCAAACTTCATGAAAATTTAAATATTGATAGAAACAATAATATAAGAAATATTTTGGTGTGAAAAAAAAAAATGAAAAATTTTTTCTCACTTTTTTTTTTCTTATCAAACATCTTTTTTAATTTTCTCAGTTAATAGTAAAATATAAAACTGTCCGAGAAAAAAAATTTTTTTTTTTTTTGTTTTGTTTTCATAACAAACATTATAATTTTTATGTAAAATTGTCTTGAATAAACTGAAGGTCCGCTCAGAATCGTCTTATTGAAGAAATGATTTATCGTATCTTTAAAATTAAATAAACCCACAAAAATATACCACTAGAAGAGCGAAAAATACCCAAGATACGAAATACGTCCTTTTTTATCATTATTAGTATATTTTATATACGTATGTGGCGTGTATTATTATTATGTAGTCTGACCGAAGGAAGCCCAGAATTCTCCTCTGCTCCTCACTGGCAACAGCAGCACGTTGCCGTTTACGTCGTAGTTTCCAGTTGCTTCGATGTGCGGTATGAAAAGTCCCAAGTCTATGCGATATTTGTTCATGTCACTCCTGTGAAAAATGATATTTCAAAGACTCGTTATAAACATAAAATTTATCACTACGGTTACGGCGGCGCAAATAGTAAATCGATTTATCTAAATGGTGTTAATGAACCTCATATGTAATTTTTATAGTTAGATAATATTTAATCAGTTGTGGAAGACTCAGTTTCAAGATTAGAATTGAACAGAGAGTTATAAATAAGAGTATGATGGAATTTAAAAAAAAAACGCATTTAGATTGTTGTAATATTACTCTATTCCACGATAAATACTATTATTATAACCACTATGATCATTAATATTATAATTTCAATATCAGCAGTGAATTAATTTTACCTAAAAGTAAAAACTCTACTAAATAACAAAGAAATAATCAATAGAAAAAAAAAAATGTTATGTTTTGAATAATTTTAATTGCGATATTGATAAGTAGTGAATATATTGATTTGAAAATTTGTAATTTTGCTTATTATCCTGTTTAAAAAATTTAAATAACTATCACTAGACTTCGATAAATTGGCGTAACTAAGATAATCATAAAGTTAGCCCATCCAATTTTATCCAATTCACCCCAAACCAACGTCAATATTTTGCAAATTATTTTCAAATAACTGTAAATTAGTTTTTGGAATTTTCAAATCAAAATTCTATGCTTTGCGAGACAAAATGATTAGAACGAAATTATTTGAAAAATTCGCTAAAATCGATTGAAAATTCCAATTTGAAATTATTTACAAAATATTGATGTTGGTTTGGAGTGAATCGGACAAAGGATAGAGGAGGCTCGTAAAAATTCGCCAAGCATAAAATTTTGATTTGCAAATTCTAAAACTCAATTCGCAATTTTTTACAATTAATTTGTGAAATATTGGGATTGATTTGAGGTGAATCAAAATGGTTTGGGGTGAATATTTCGGTAAAAAATTTTTTTTTAAATTTAAAATAGAAAGTTTGTGTCTAATTCTTTTTTCTCAATATTTTTTTTTTCTGTTCTTAATTAATAGTTCGATATAAAACTGATGGAGTAAAAAATAATTTTTTTTGTTATAATAATAAATTTTATATTTTTCAAGTAAAATTGTCTAAAAAAGTGCCACTCAAAATAGTTGTATTGAAAAAATTATTTATCGTTTCTTTAAAATTAAACACACCCACCATGTCTCACCCAAGGAGCGAAGAATACTCGTGGTGCGAAGTATTTTCGACTTATTTTAGGCATGAACACCATACTTTTGAGTATGGTTGTTGTCAATTTAAAACACTAGGTACCTAATAAAAGTATGATACTTTGGAAAAATATCTCTTACTATATTTTGATTGCATGATTTATTATTAAGTTTTTTCAAATGGAAACCATTGCCATACAAGTTGTAACTAATATTTAAAAAAAGAGCGTGTTTATTTTTAAATTGACCACATTAAAATGTTTATATTTTGACCAGTAGTTTAGGAGGCAATTAAAATGTGTTGTTACAAGGGGTAGAAGCATGGGTATCTTATGGCTCTTAGATTACTATTTTATTTAAACTTGTACAATTTCAAAAAAAAAAAAAAAGATATGTATTATTCTTTGGAATAATAAATTATTCGTAAGTATAAAGGTTGTCGTTTGAAAAAACTAAAAATCCAAGAAAATCACATAATTAAACATTTTTTTTAAATATACGAGTTGTACTAGTAAATTTTAAATTGCAAATAAAAAAAAAAAAATCTAATTAACTCAAAATAGAGGGTTAAAAAATGGGTGATTTCGCTTAAAAAATTACTGATTTCATAAACGCACGTGCAATTAATACAAAATGACTATAACATGCGCACACTATTTATGTATAGTATTCGTTCTGTGTAACACTAATATACCTGACGTTCAAAACCGTGTAATTGCTGGCGCCGTGTATAGTCATATTGCTCAGTATAGCCCGCACCCTGACCGCTCCATGGCCGTTTTCCATTTGCATTTTTGGTATATTCAAAGGCTCGATTGGTGGTACGGTCAGCTCTTCGATACCTGCGAAAGATCGATCGTTCCATTAACGTAGACAAGGTAATGGGCTCTAATATTATTATGTTTATGTATGTAAACAAAGAAAAAAGCATTCACCAGACCATTGTTAGACCTATTTTCAATAAAAGTTTTTTATCTATTTTTATTTGTATTCATAAAAAAATCACAGCTAGGTACTACAATTGTCATATCAATGCAATTTATAGAGAAACAGTTTTTTTTTTCCATATCTCACAAGTAGAAGACCTTTTACAATGACGTTTATTTCTTTTTTTTCTCTGCGAACACTTTTTTGTGTAGTATAGCTTGTCTAAAAGTTTCATTTAACAATTTGAAAGATCATAAATTTACTCTGAATGGTACTCCAAATAGATAATTTTTTCGAAATTCTCAATAGCTTTTCAATAACAAGGAAGAACTACCGAACAGGTAAGACAAAACAGTGACATCCATTCAATTAATGAATGAAGTCGATTAAGGAATCTTGAATTTTTCACCAATTATCAACAATAGTTTAATAAACACTGTAAATAATTTTAAAAGGTTTGACCACTCTTAGGATAAACATAGAATTTTTATAACACCTTGTGTTTTTTTTAGTTTTTTTCTAATAAAATTATAAATTCTTCATTTTATGAACAGAACCTAACCCTACTTGGCACTGGTATGTATTTCTTATGGACTAAAAAAATTTCAAATATCGTTATATATAAATATATTTGGAATTACTTAATATTAGAATTAAATAACTATATTTTTTTCAATCAAAACCTCATAAAATATTTTATTTAAATAGCATTCGTTACTTCATTTTACGAAAACATTCTTCTTATATTTTTTTACAATAGACAAATTTACTTAGAAGATAGGTCAATTAATACATTTTTATAAGAATTTAAAATTTAAAACACTGTTCATCCGAAATGAAAGATTTCTTTTCATATGACACCGTAAAATGTGTGTAACTTTTTAGGGTAGAAAATTGTGTACTGGCTCAATCATACATGTTAATATTGAATAAGAGCTTTAAATATCTATCTAGGTAAATTAAATTATTCACAAGAATAATTAAATGGACGAAAATTATTTTTATAATAATTATTAAACTTATTTAACATAAACCTAACAATTATAAACAAATGCTTACCCTCCCCTTTCCAAATGATGCCACTAACTAAAATATATAATCTATATTCGATTTTCTATATTAATGTATAACCCCCTCCGAAATTAAATCCTGGTTGCACCACTGTGTGTGTGTGTAATAAGAAAACCTCCCGATAAAGATAAGTTAACTATATAAATAATATTGACGTAATTTTTTTTTTTTTTTTTCATTATGAAATAATATTTTCGATATAGAATTTTAGTGATATTTTTCGAGAAAGCGTAAAAAGAGTCGAACGATTTTCGGCATTGAGAGGATCATGTGGTTATTTATTCTTGCTGTATGCACTTGTATATTATAATATTAGGGTCCGGAACTTGATGCATTTGCATCTTTTTTTTCTTTTGCTATAGTGTATTGCTCGTCTCTACAGAAATTTGATTCATGAAACACAGAATCTAATGGCACAAATTTTATTTTGCATTTTTTAAATTTTTTGGGAAATTTTTCGATTTACGGTCATTATTTAATATTTTTGGTGCATTTTTTTTCATTTTCTACATTTTGTACATTTTGTATTTTAATTGGATTTTTTAAATTTTTCATTCATCTTTTATTTTATTTTTGTTTATATTCTTTGAAATACCTATCAATATTGAGATACATACATATAAATTCTACAAAATGGAATTTGTAGAATCCTCAAGAGTATTCTCATACTCTTTTTCTCATACTCTTCTCTTTTTTCCAAGTGTATAAAATGCAAAATACATATATTTTTAATGTCATTTTTTAACATTATAATGTAATTTTATGCATATTTTTTAGTGCATTTTTTACATATTTTTAGGTTATCAAGTTCCGGCCCCTATGTATTATATAATATTATAATTTAACTAATTCATGAACATGGCATATCAGCTACACATAACAAATACGTTTGATTATCACTAAATCAACAAAGCTAAGAATAAATAAAAATGCACAATCATAATAATATTTATAGATACCGTTTATGAGGTACGGCCGGAGATGGTTGAACGTTTCCTTTATGCAACTATTGAATCGTGGGTCTGCCTTGCGACATGAGTGAATATATACGGCTGAAACAAAAAAGTTATTCACGTTAAGTTGATCACAAATTTTCATTTTATTTCATTTTTAAAATATTTTGGTTTTATAAACTTTTTATATTCATTTACACAAATGAAAAAATTTCTAGGTTTTAACCAGTTTCCCGAAGATTATGACACTTTCAATATTTCGTTTCAAATCAGTCTTTTCTCCCCAAACGTAAAAAATATAAAAAAAAAAAAAAAATCAATGAAAAAATGTCAGATATACGTATGTATGTACTAGATATACAATAAACTGCGGTGAAAATCAGTTACATTAAAGTAGGTTACAGCAAAATTCCTCTTGTTACAATTAAAATGTAAAGTCCCGGTGGAAACGCCATATTTTTCATGTTATGATTTATCTCTTATTACAAAATAATTGGCAATAGAATGCAATACATGGATGTCTGTATACGTATAGCTGATATTTTATCGACTTAAGATGAAAATATGGTTGTATCGCAGTATTATGAAATTATTCAGGAAAACTTATTTAAAATTCAACTTACAATACATTTTTTAAGCAATCCTTTTCAGATTTACATACGTAAATATCATTATTATTATCATTATTATACAGAACTCGTATCATTAAAGAGATATTTCATTTATAAACTTACAGCAAAAACTAAAAACTATAACGTCAATGTTTCTGTTGAAAAATAAAAGGTTCGTTTAAACCAGAGGTCTTCAATTTATTTTTTTAGGCAAAAGGCCACATTTTGATTCATAATAATTTTGTGAGCACAATAAAAATTTTAACTATTTAATTTATGTTATACATATTATAATAAATAATAAACAAATTTAATAATTAAGCATAAATATTATTATAATAATATGACAATGATTTAAATAAAAAATTAGGAGTAATAAATAATATATAACACTAAAATAATTAATGCATTGTGTAAATTCTAACTAATTGAATTTCTAATAAATAATTTTAAATGAAAATAGAGGCCCTTTCGGTTTTCTGCATTTTCTTTATTAATAGACCAACAAAAATCATGATTAGCTTAAAATATAGGTCTACAAAATTCTAATATATACAATAAAATACGATAGTAATAAACGAATATTCATTAAAATTTGATTTTTAAAAATATATAGAACAATTTCATTCTAAGCAATGGCGCTGTTTGGAAAAAAGTACTGGGGTAGCAAATTGTTTCAAAAAAAAAAAAACAAATGAATCATTCTCATATTTTCAATAAAAGCAGAAATTTTAGAGATTAAAAATTTATTTTAATTTTAGTAATACATAAATAATTAATAAAAAGAGCCTTCTTTTAATCGTTGGCGATACGTAAAATTCTTTTATTATTTTAAGTTTGTCTAGTTCTACATCTTTTATATATAAATCACAGTGATTTTTGGGGTAGCAAAATCATACTTTTATTACCCCGGCAAAAAACTGAGTAGCAGTTGCTACCCTTCTTTGCTATCCCCTATCGGCGCCTATGATTTTAAGCATGTGGTTTATATCAATTTAGATGTCAAATAAAAATGTAATTGAAGTCAAATTCACCTGGATATATATTTTAATACGGTTGTTGTATTTTAGATTCTGGGCAGAGCAAAGAAGCTTATGATTTTGCAATGATATTTTTTTAAATTTTTTTTTTTGTTTCTGTGAACACTTTTTCGTATAGAAATACTTATACCAAAATAATACTTTAAAGAGGTCATTTTTCAAACTTTTCAATACTTTTTCCAAAAACGGGGAAAACTTATCAAAAAATTGACAAAAAGCATCAAAATAAGCAATTACCATAATTTTCATAAAATTGAAAATCGTTTATTAACATAACTTAAAATATAATGCATCTAGAAACTTGAAACTTTAACCAACTACTAAAAATGATTACGAACACATTTCATAGAAATTTCAAAAATATTTAATCAATTTTAAATTAAGTACAGCATTTTGAAAATTTCGGAAATTTTTCGTTTTCAGTTAGTTTTTGAGTAATAAAATTTTTAATTCTTAATATTTAAATATAAAATTTTAATATGAAATATTTTTTATACATAAATTGTAATACTTAATATTTTATAAGTTTAATATTCTCATATTAAACTTATAAATTTAATATTATGAGGTGTGAAGAACAACCCAAGGTGCAAAGTATACACTTTTTTTTCTTCATATTGCTCCATAAAAAGTACTGAAGATTCAAATTGCTCGTATCCAATTACAATAGGATAAAATTATATCGGTGCACATGACCGGGAATGAAATATTTTTACGCTTATATAGATTTTACCTTATCAACGCTATGTAGAAATTAATTCAATTGTATCATTTTGTTCTCGTTAAAATAACGTGGAATGTTAATTTTAATTCATATTTCACATGATCCATTAATATGCTAAACGATATGATTACTGGTTATGCGTTTGATCTAAGTTCTGAAAACACACTAATTAATAATTTCAATTCATTTTCTTATCAAAAAACGTATTTTGCGTTACTTGTTAACAATGATATTATTATACAATACTTCAAACGTCGTAATATAATTACTAAATTAATTGATAATATTATACTATAAACTTATACGGAACAAAGAATAGTATAACCGAAGTGTGAAAAACACTTACAGAATAATGGTAGTTATTCTATTTACTTCTATAACTTTTTCTTTTGTGAACCTTAATTTGATAAATTTTTCTGCATTAAAATATCTATACACGTTTAACTTTTTCGAATTTTACGCAGCAATTTCATCATAAACTGAAACACTATAATGTCAAAACATTCATTCACATTCCGAAGAACATAATATACGTGATATACTTATATATAGTGTGTACCGACTTACACCAAATTCAATCTCATACTTAACATTTAGACATTTGTCCTTAGTTAAAGGCTAAATTTGTTGTAAACGGTACTGAGTAAAAGTACGTTTAGTTAGACATGCACGTTATCACTTGTTTAACTTCTTGAATTCTAATGTGATCTTATCATAAACGTCGTATAATTTAAATATAAATAATTAAAAAAACGGACATACTTCGCACCACGGATATTCTTCGCTCTTCGAGTCAGATACTCTTGGTGGGTTTGTGGAATTTCAAAAAAACGATAAATCATTTCTTCAAGAAGAGGATTCTGAACGAAAGAAGTTAATAATATAAAGAACAATAATAGTCGTCATTTTCAACATACCCACCAAAAGTATCTGAACTGAGAAGCAAAGAATATCCATGGTGCGAAGTACGTACGGCTTTCTTATCTATACTTTACTTTTAGATTCTGAACGGAGTGAAGAAATAATGAAATAACTAGGTAAAGGAAAAAATAATTAATGAAAAAAAAAATGTTAGAAGAATATCCAAATTTTTTTTCACATTTTCTTACGCCAAAATCTTTCTTATATTATTGTCTATGTTTAAATTTTTATAAAGTTTGGATCAAAAAATTATGGTTTCCGAGTCTTTTTTGTCAAATTTTTAGTGGTTTTTTCAAAAAAAAAAAAAAAAAAAATTGAAGAATTGAGAAATTCAAAAAAAGAAACTCTCAAAGTACTAACTGGAGGCGAATTCGGTATCAAAAAGTTACTGATCGAGATTTTGTTTTATTTTTCTTACAAATAAATAAATGTATAAATTCACATACGAACTTTAGGGGTTTTACTCCGTGCCCCCTAAAAAAAAAAGTTCGAGAAAATATATAAATACGCCTTTTAAAGATTAATTGAATGTAAATGTTTTTGTCATTGTAGAAGATAAATAATTTTGTTAGTATTATTACCTAGTTAATTAGAGTTAGTAAAAGATGTCAGAATAATATTCTTTTGCGTATTCTTTTTTTTTTTTTTTTTTTAGTCAATGCAGCCAGATGAAGGTTAATAACTTATTAATTTTATTAATATTGTAATTATAATTGATATTACTGTCATATTTGCGGACTTTGTGTTGTTAAAATATGTTTTTGTATTAATCATTTATATGAAAATATGGAAGTGTATAACCTTTATGTTTTTTTTTTTTAATAGTTGCCATGTATATAATAATTTATTAAGCTATAAATTAATTTCCTGCGTATTTGATCCATTTATGTAGATGTAGTCAATGAATATAAGCAGTATAATTTAGAGTGTAATTATTAATGTAAATATTATCATATATGATAAAATAAAAATACAAAATTATTAAACGTAATTAGTAAGCTCAAGTAAGTCAACAGAAGGTCAGAAAAATAAAATGACATTTAAATTTCCATCATGTAATATATTACACTATTATGTATGATAATAATTTTAATTTTGAAAACTTTACGTTTTTCTTCAGATATTTATTTGACTTTTTTTTCGTTTTATATACTTTGTGGAAAAATAGTGTTTACATTGCGTGTGAAAACACCAATACAGTTCAAAGTGTAATATAAATAGAACGCGTGAATTATAATTTCTTCAATATTACTTCGTTACAAGAAAATAATAAAAATAATATAATAGACAAACACGTGATAACAATAATAATAATAATGCGAAAATGCGTTGCAGTCCGCGCTTAAGTGTCTTGTAGACCGAATTCATAAATAATTCTCCTCTATTTACGTAATTTTAATACGACATACATACGTTTCGGTTAATAACCTCTTTCTAATCAACTTACGTATAATTTAGATAAAATTTATAATACATTAATATGAAAAAACACAGATTTTACCATACTTCATTTACGTGATTTTCTAAAGTTGTGCAGTTTTCTTAAATAGGTAGACACTACACGCATATATTCTGAATAAAGGATAAAATATGAAATTTTAGGTATAATTAACGAATTCCGTCAAAATTCTGATTTCAAACGGTTATAGGCAAAAAAATAGATTTTTGAGATTTTTTTTATGTCAATTAGACATACATTTAAGTAAGGTCGTATTACATTTTAAAGTCTTAATACCAAGAGTTAAAAATTTAATGAAATAAAAGCTTACAAAAAACGAGAAATTTTCAATATTTTAAAAATGCTATACATAACTCAACAAGTAATTCTATGACAAAATATCCACTGAAAGAGAAAAAAAAATAAAAAATAAACTTCATATTATGTAAAATCATAAGTTTCTTCTTTTCGCTCAGAATTAAAAAATATATTAAAACGTGGTTTTAAATTATAACCCGAACGAAAACTTTAATTCCGTTTTTTAATCACCCTTTTAAATTTTAAAGGCGTAGCTCACAGTTTTAATTTTCGACGTTAAAATATGCAAATGTTGAAACACGCTATTTACCATTTTGTTTTCACTCTTCAAACATTTTGCTTGTGACCGTTTTCGGTAATTTAATTTCGCTATTTTTGTTTTCGCCGTTTCATTCCCTATTTCGTAATAGAATTCGCGGAGAGATATCCCATGTATACACTTGTGTGAGTACATTATATAAACATATCATTGAATCATAATAAGCTCGTGTTATTTTGATCAGTCGTCCATAAAATATTATAATATACGTTCGTAATGTTCGTACTTAAATATTATAGGAAAAGAAACACACAATACACGCGCGCAGGGCCGGATTAGATTGTAGCGGCGGCCCTTCAAGAAATATGCTTCTACGGCCCATTTTATTCTTTCATTCGCTTAATACACTTGTTTTCAATATGCTTTAAATCCTAAATTTGAACGGCCCTTCGGGATTTTCTCGAATTCACGACTAGCCTATGCCAGTAGCGTAGCTGGAGCTCCGCCAAGGAGGGAACGATTTGTAAATTATTCTTAGCCTAAAATATTTTTTCATCATTCTTATAATATAAAGCTTGTTTTCTTTGCCATCCAAATTTTCAACAATAATCGTGCTTTTTTACATTCAGTCTCCTCAATCTTATTAAATAAACCATGTTACATTCATAAAATCGATAATATAGGTATATAACTCGTTTTTGTGTAAAAATTCGTAATTATGACAAAAGCAAAAGAATTTGATAGTACATAATATCCATTATTATAACTTTATAAATGAAACAGGTATTTCATAAAAAATAATGTATAATAATTTGTTTAAATCATGTTACTAAAAAAAATCATTGTTGTCAATGACAAATTGAATACATTTTAACGAGTGTTCCTTAATTTCACTTAAAATAAAATCTTAAATTAAGTATTATTCACTCATATTAGTTACAAGTATCAAAGTATAAATAGTTACAGCAAAATCGCCTTTTTCATCTTCTTTTGAAAATAGCACTCGGTAGACGAACGTTTATAATTATAAATGTATAATATTATATCTCGTCGAAAAAAACCCCAAGGAGGGGGCGATACACCTATCGCCCTCTCCTCAAATACGCCACTGGCCTATGCGGACAGACGTTACAATACGAAAATTTCAGATGTGTCGTCGGGATAAATTATCATCGCCGTCGTTGACTTATTATTATTACGTGACGTTTATTAATTAAAGTGCATGACACGCGTACATTCACGGTTTGCCCGAGTACGAAATAATCCTATTCGTCTTTATATAATATTATTTTCGGTGTAATTCATCTAACGCAGTAACTGAACGTTTAGAATGTGATATAACGCACGGTCTAGGTGTAACCGTGTAGGTGAATCATCGCGATATACCCCCGCGCGCGCAGTTCTAATACTAACGACTTAGAATATATTGACATTAATTACGAGTATAATGACTTATTATTTCAGTGTCGTGTACCTACCAGCTGTACAGACGTTCTTTCTTTCTGTTAAAATATGAATGTAATAACCGCGATACAAACTATCATTTTATACATAAATAATATACAATAAAATATTCTAATGTGAGTAAATGAGTTTTCATACAAAATTTAACACGGTTTTAAAAATCATGTAACGACTGTATTAGATTCCGAACGAAGTGAAGAAACTAGCGTTTTTACAATGATTTAAATTTTTTTCTTCTTCTTTTTTTTTTCTGTATACACTTTTTCATATAGATCTACTTGGCCAAAAGTTCCGATAAGCAACTTTTTGAAATCAGATTTGCCTCAAGTTGATACTTTAGAGAAGTCATTTTTTGAATTTCTCAATTTTTTTTTTTTCGAAAAAATTACCAAAAATTGACAAAAAAAAGACTCGGAAACTATAATTTTTTGATCAGAACTTCATGAAAATTTAAACATAGATAGGCAATAATATGAAAAACATTTTGGTGTAGAGAAATTTTGGACATTTTTCTAAATCTTTTGTCTTCATTTAATTTTTTTCCTTTATATATTAGATTATAAAAAAAAAAGGAAATTAAAGTGAAGTAAAGTAAAATAAAGGAAAGTAAAGTATAGACAAGAAAGGCGAACATACATCGCTCTACGGATATTCTTCACTCTCCGGGTCAGATACTCTTGGTGAGTGTGTTGAAAATGATGACTATTATTGTTCTTTATATTATTAACTTCTTTCGTTCAAAACCGTCTTATTGGAGAAATGATTTATCATTTCTTTAAAATTACACACACCCTTCAAGAGTATCTGACCCGAAGAGCGAAGAATATCCGTAATGCGAAGTATGTCCGGTTTTCTTGTCTAAACTTTTTTCAAATGTAACTTGTAAACTTATTTGGGAAAAATTATCTAAGTCTATAAATTGTATAGTATTATTATAAAACTTTAACTATGTTACAACAAAATGCATAAGTTAAATAAAATTAACAATTTTACCTATTAATAAAACATAATTAGAAATTTTTATTATTACTACTATTATTACAGCTAGTTATCTACTTAACAAATAACAACAAAAATATCCAAGGATAAAACCGTATCAAATGAAATACCTCTTTAGAAGTTAATATGGAGAAGTTGTAGTGGTTGAGTGTTGCACTTGGTTTAATTTTATTTACAAAAAAGCATGTCTTAGTGATTTAATTTTGTCCGTTTTGATAAATGTTTTTATTTATAATACCCATCAGTACACAACAAACGTTTAACATTTGATCCGGAAATGGTAAAAAGTCAATATTAATACATTCACGTTTGCGATTGCATAAACATACGATTATCTAGTGAAAATATTTCGTTTTGTTTTTTGTTTTTTTTTTTTTTAATTAAGAACAACAATAGAGAACATTCATTTTGTGTTCAATATAATAATTTATAATACATACTATATAGTTATAGTACTTCAAGTTTATCTATGGTTGTGAAAAGTAATTCAACTATTTATTCATTTCGTTTAATTTATACGGTTTTCTTTTCAACTTTTAGATTCTGAATGAAGTGGTGAAGAAGCTAGTGTTTTTACAATGATGTTCATTTTTTTATTTATTTTTTTTATTTTTATTTTTTTTTTCTGTGTACAACTTTTCGTATAGAAATACTTGTCCAAAAATTTCGATCAATATTTTTTTGAAACCCGATTCGCCTCTAGATTGTACTTTAGAGA
>JAIPRM010001467.1:24111-37814 GCA_025469315.1 Stegophylla sp. TES_Ste_2020
TTATTTTTCTTTTTTTTTTTCTGTGTACAACTTTTCGTATAGAAATACTTGTCCGAAAATTTCGATCAATATTTTTTTGAAACCCGATTCGCCTCTAGATTGTACTTTAGAGAGGTCATTTTTTATATTTCTCAATTCTTCAATGTTTTTTTTTGGAAAAAACTACCAAAATACGACAAAAAGACTCGAAAACCATCATTTTTTGATCAGAATTTTATGAAAATTTAAACATAGATAGAAAATCTTATAAAAAAGATTTTGGCCCAAGAAAATTTTGAAAATGTGAAAAAAAATTTTTGACATTTTTCGAACATTTTTTTTTTTTTACATTATTAACTTCCTTCATTCAGAATCGTTTTACTGAAGAAATGATTTATCGTTTCTTTAAAATTTAATACGCCCGTCAAGAGAATACCACCCGTCGTGCGAAGTACACCTATCATGCGAAGTATGTCCGGCTTTTTTCTTTTGTATCAAGAAAAATATTATCAATTATAAATAGAACAAATCAGAAAGCAAAAACACAATCCAAAAAAATCATTTCAAATATACAAATACGACGTTTAAATGAAATTAGTATGATTAGTAAATTAGTATCTTTGCACATTATTCTTCTTTCGTTTTTAATCACGTAGTCGTAATTTGGATTTGGTTGAGGATGGCAGTAAGACAGCGAAGAAAGAGTGGAGACTCAAATGTTAATTCACTGCAAACACAATAAGAAATATTATTAAAGTTCACGTACAGTACGTGAACGTGAAGTTGATAAGTATGGCTGCGTCATTAGAAAAATCAATAATATTAACATTACATGTAGTAGGAAATAGTTATTTATTCATATGACCAGTTGGAAATGGAAATAACCTACTAATGACTAACGACCTAATGGAAATAAGTGACAGAAATATTCGTATCTGGTACTGCGCAATGTTATACATAAACTCAGTTTCATTTTGGTTTTTTTAATGACAGCGACAAGTAATTAACGCGGTTTTATTTATAATGAATTACATAAAAACTTTGTTTTATTTTATTGACATAAGCCCTCAGCAGCAGTGGTCATTGGATAGTATGAATATAAGGTTAAATTACATACAAATTGCATAAAGTACAATTATGTACGAGTTATTATGATACAATAAGTCACTCAAATACTAAAAAGCTGTTAGAAATTTTTTTTTTTTTTTTTGAGTAGATCTGCTGTGATGATGAATTTTATTATGACGGATATAGATTTGGGATCTATTTTATCTAATAATGTAATATTTTAGATTTGAGTGATAGAACGAATTATTTTGGAATCTTAGATTTTTTCCTATATCTAACATCGGTACGGACCCCGCTGAATGTGCATATTGGGACAATGGAACATCCTCTTTTAGTGTGGCTAATATTGAGACTGTTCATGATAAAAGCTAATATAGAATTTAAGAAAAAGTAAATTTGAAATATGAATACTATAATAAAATCGTATGCCTATAGTTAAATCACATGCTGCCGGCATTCGGCATGCGATAAAATAGTGAAGACTTTCAGATATGGTGTTGTACTTTTGATACCTACGTACAATAATAGATTATAACATTACATGGGTAGCCGATTAAGTAATAAAAATAGTTAATAAACTTGCAAGGGCGGGCGATTATATCGTGACAATATAAATTTTACAATACTAGTCATAATTATAGTAATAATCATAATTTAGCAAAGTCCAATGAAAACGTCTTAATAATAGCCATTTTTAAACACCATCTCAAGAACAAAATCGCTGAAAATCAAATACCACTGTACAACGGATAAGTTACCCAAGGGAATCATCCGTTATATAGACTATAGATGGATTCACTAAAGTCATATTATAATTTATTGCTTATTACTTATTAGTATTGGTTAGTATATAATTATTTCCATGCTTGCGTACCTGTGTGTATGTACACAATATACATATATATATTCCCTTACTACACACACACACACACAAACACTATACACGTATGAAGTAATATACACACATACATTATATACATGTATTGATAATTGATATTAGAATATACTTACGATTCGCACGTGGTCGGTTTCTTTTTCCAAAATTGCATGCATGCAAACACACATGCACACACACACACACACACACACATATACATTCGTACATACGTATATTATACTCGTACACACGCACGCTTACAGGTATTGAGTAATAACGGCGTATTCGCAACCGCACACACACCTGCCGCTTTCACTTTCCGAGTGTCCGGTCCGCGCTCGTAAGTATTTCCGTCATATTTCCGGTCCACGGTTTTTCGGTCACACAGTCGACGCGGCCAGGTCCACAAACGGAGCCGGTTATAACAACATTATAATTTACTCTACGACCATAATCTAACATAAACGTGGTCAAGTATGCCGTGGATGTGTGACTGTTTTATGCGTTGATAAAGAAGGTTTGAATTTGTAATAATAAGTTCGTGCAATTCATATAATCCACCCAAAGGCGTGTTTGAGATTTTTCAAACAGAACCTACTCCATGGAATAGAATTGGCAAATTTTTACATATTGAATAATCTTTTCTTTTTTTTTTTTATGCTTTTCCGGCAATTTATTGAAACACATTTTAGATTTTTAACGAAGCGAAGAAGCTAATGTTTTTACATTAATGTTTATTAATATATATTTTTTTTTAAAACATGTACACTTTTTTGTATAAAAATATTTGTCCAAAATTTTCGACCAGCGACGTTTTGAATCACAATTTTCCTCTGGGTGGTACTTCTAAGAGGTATTTTTTCGACATTTTCAAAAGTTTTCTCAAAATTTTGGAAAAAATACTCGAAATACGACCAAAACAACTCGAAAACTATTTTATTTTTTTAATCTTAACTTTTTATTTTACATTTAGTCTAATATGCTAATTTAATAAGATTAATTAAAACATTACTGAACTCGTACTTTTTTATTCGAATAAATTATTTTCAATAGTGTTAGTTAATCAGATTATGTAACGGTTTTCTCCCAGTACCCAATCGATCAGTGCAAAGAAATGCTCGGCCGGGACACTTGACAAGCTTATGGGTCTGTATTAGAGTCAGAAGACATTATTTTTATTTATTTTTTTTTTTTTTATTACTCGATTCTATAAAGTCGTGAGTGCGTAAAATTGACGTGTTTAAATCGCACAGTTATTGCAATCGTACACAATATAATTCAGGAATATACCGACGAACAGAGTAAATCGACACAACGCGGGGGGAGGCGAGATAGGTATACTCTACAGGTCTCGTGATCTCTCCTCCAGTTTACCGCAGTAAATAAATGCGTCTCTGTCTCTGACACCACTGTCCGAGCGCGGTTTCGGTTTCGGTCACTCGTAATTATTATTGTGTTATAATATTACATTTATTATTATTGTGTACCGTACCTATACCTACCTACTTACAGCGCACGCGTTATGCGCCTGCTGCGTGGCTACACGTGTCCGATATATGCTTGCACAGGTATATAAATTACATTACGTACACGTAATATACGTATTACACGTTATGTAGGTACGCGAGTCGCGGATTTAAAACCGATTAAAATTCGGACTCGTACGCCGCGCCGCCGCGAGCCCTTGACCGCGTTTGGTCCAACCACTGTATATAGTCACAATAATAGTAACAATATAATAACGTACGGCACACAATAGAACGCAACGAACGCATATTTATAGGTATAGTGTGTGTGTACGTGTGTATTATTGTAATATTATGTTATATATACACATTACACACTCGGGTAGACGCATGTTTGTCATTTTACACTCGTAAACTATACACGAGAGAAGAGGCTTAGGGTTGGAAAAAGCTCAATTCCCATCGGTTGCTTTCGGCAGAAAAATAAAATATCCTTTCCGTGCTACCGATACGAATATACTAAAAATACTTTAAGAAATTCGAATAGTTTGAAATCTGAGAAAAATGTAAGTTCCAATTCAAAACTCGAATATCTACAAATAGTTTGAATAGTTCAAGCTTAATTCATTATGTTAAATATGAGTATGTCAGCAGTTTATTATTCGTGTAGATACTGTTAATCATTGAAAACCTCATTATAATTACGACTTTGATTAAATAACAATTTATAAGAAAAAATTTACTTTTGTTATATTTTTAAACTTTTAATATTGTTATTGTTAGTTAAAACTTACATTTTTTAAGATTCAAAAGTTCAAAAAAAGTTCGAATAAGTATAAAGTTGGAGAGAAAAATTCTGTTCGACCCATCTCTAGTTTTTATCCTAAACCGCACGTTGAATTATTTGTAACGGTGCTGATGCGTACGTCTACAAGTGCCTACAAGTTATTTTTGGTGACAAATAGTCTCTTACTGTACAGTAAAATAATTTTGGGTCTTAGTACGTCTAGTCGGTCTAGTACATCTTTATCTTTGTGTACACTGTTCATTGTTGATTGATCTATCTAGAGTTGTTGGCCTTGCTAGAGTGTAAAGAAGCAACTGCTAGAAAGTGGCGTAACGTGGGGGGTGCGGGAGGGGTGGTCGATTTTTGAGGGCGGCATTTTCAGGAGGAACGTAAAATAAAGTTGTTTCACCTTAGTGCTGATTTAGAAAGCAGCGAGCAAAAAAAAAAAAAGTGTATACTTCGCTTGTGTATACTTCGCTAGCGTTCTTCACACCTCGGGACTTCACACCTGTTTTTGTTATAATATAATGTTTTTTATGGAGGGTGACAAATCTGATCTCCACCCCGGGTGGCTAAATTACACGCTACGCCACTGCTGCTAGAGTGTTTTAAGTATTGTGTACACTACCTAGATTAAACATAGAGAGCTCTAGCAAGAGTTACTCTACGAAAAGACTCCACAATGTACAGGTACATTAATGAAGGGTATTTATGCTAAATTTTAACTCTGGGTCCACAATATCCTTCGTATTTAGTTATATTCATAGATGCCACATTTTTTAAATTAAGCCAGATCGTAGAAAAAACTATGTTCTTATGTTTTGCCAAGAGGCAATATTAAGTCTGGTTAGGTGTAAAGAGAAATTGACGTGTACGCAATTGAGACCCGGTATTAATTTATTGTACAGCGAATACTGACTAAATCGATTAAATAGTTATAGAAAAGGTTGGATTGGATACTTATGAGCTTGAAATGAATAAATATGAACTATGCATTTATGCACTAAAAAGTAGCTAAACATGTATTAAAAAATAATGAAAAATGGACAGAAACTATGCAAATACAAGTAGAAACAAATTCAATTATTAATAGTACTAAAAAACCAATGATAATTATAACGTATGTTCATTATATTTATTACTGTAAAGTATAGCACATAATAATAGTGTATTGTAACTTAAATATTTTAATTAAAAGAGTTGCATTGAAAAACGATAGTTTGTTTTAAATTATAAATATAGTGTACTTGTATCTATTTGGTATAAGTAAGTTTTAGAATTCATTTTAAAAAAAATGCGTGTATATATAAATAATAAATAACAGTTTCTGTAAAACATTTCGGTTCAGTTAATAACATATAAAATGACGATTTTTTTTAGTGTTATGCATCAAAAACGAGAAAAAACTCGAATAAACTCTTATAGTAAAAGTATGCAAATATATGCAAAAATAAAAAGTTAATATTTTCACAATTTCTATCTAAGAATATACGCAATTAAACAGCTTCAAAAAACACGCAAACTCATAAACATCCTAGACTTAGCTGTTATAGTAGCAAGTCAAAGCTCCATTTCGACTGATTTATTTTCAATAAATTCTATGCATGCATTATTATGAAGACATGCTTTCCTAGTTACCCCTAAATGTAATACTCAAATACGAGACACGGTCATTGTATTAACATTAAAAACATAATATTGTAATATTATAACAATATTACTGTCAAATACATTTACGCTCATTACGACGTTCGTCTCGTGTGATTTGTACTTGGGCTGCGGAAACAAACGGAAAGAAACAAAGAGAGAGAGAGGGGGGGACAGAGAGACAGACAGAACAGAGAAAGAAAGACAGACGGAGAGAGAAAGAGAAGAAAACGTGCGGCGTACCGTGATGTCAACGAGTTTAGCAATATTGCGATTATATTGGTCTTGTCTCCATATCCGGAGAACGGCCGGCCGGATCGGACAGAAGAGAACCGGCCGAAGACGACTTGAAAGTCAACTGCAGTGGTGGCAACGTTATTACATCATCCAGTAGGTGGTGGTGGGTAGGAACGCGCGAAAAAATAAATAAATAAAAATTAAGCAACGCCGCGGTATTGTCGCTCGCAGTTGGATAATCACTCGTCTCTATTATATATATATATATATACACACATATATGCGTTATATAGTAAAAAATAAAAAATAAAAAAAAAAACATATATATAATATGTATTATCCACTCAAGTACACACGCAAATAATTATGCATATATAAATACATATATATATATATTAGTAAGTATGTTCTTTGGTGCGTTACGTACTCGTATATACATATAAATTGTATCTATGCTGTCGTATAGTACATATACGATTTTTATAAAGACTGCACGCTCTACACATTGACGACTATAATATTATTTATTTGTCCATAATGTTATGCTGCTGCAACGTTTTGTGCACGAACGAGTCCGTTGAAACCATAATACGCGCTCAATATGTAGATATAACAGTAATATAATATATAGATTATAAATCGTATAACGTGTTCGCGTGCAAAACTTTGTTTATTAATGTGTATAATATAGATACTGTTGTGCCCACCTACTGGCCGTGCGCCGAAAAAAAAAAAACGTTTCGGTCGAGATTTTGCACTGAACTGAGAAAAAACCTACGTGTATACACATTTTAGTCCAACGCGAATTACATAATTTAGTTTATGATTTGGCTGAGCCATACATCAAATCCATCATTACGCTTCGCGTCGTCTTCTACGTCTGGGTAAAATATTACATCTCCTGCAAGAAGGTTTTACGCGCACTTTTGTGAATTAAATATTTCCAGTTTTGTCACGACGACTCGTCAACGACACGGAATGACAAATATTCGTTGGCTGTATTTTATTTATTTATACTTCTGCATTATAATATATATATATGAGACAAGCCCTGAGAATGAGTCCCGATGGAATAAGGTCACATTTTTCTCCTGCGTTAAATTGACACCCGTGATGGTTTAAAGTCCCCCTCCCCCTCCTTCATCAGTGGTATAGTTACAGAATCTAACTTTAAATATTATATTCGAGCCTTTGTCCACAAACAACGAATCTCTCCGTCGAAAAATCTTATTCTAAAAATCTCGTAAAAAAAGACTATCCGTAAGTAGAATCACGTCATTATTATTATTATTTAACTCTATATGTAAATGATATGAAAGTAAAAACACACGTAATAATGATAATTATTATTCTCCGTCGTCATAAACAAACAAATCGTTCCACGGAACGGTCGCTTTATGTAATGCGCAAGGAACACGACAATATAACAACATTATATTATATCCCCCCAATGCACACGTCGTGTACAGCAGTTTTAGGCACTTGGACGATTATAACAGTAATAATAATAATAATATCGCAGAAACGAGGAATGAAAAAAAAAAATAATAATAAAATTGAAACTCGAGTGCCGAGGGTACAAAACACGACTCGTGTATTACAAAAATACATAATATTTTTCGTGTAGCAGCGCATGGCCCGACGGGACGACGACGTAACACGCGCCGTTAACTCACATAACGGGTGGTCTAGAAAACTCGTCCGGACATCGACTACTACTTCAATGAGCCGGGTGCCCCATTACACAGCCGAGTCGAGTACACACTTTCTACGACAAGTTTACGCTGCTGCGGTAGGTTACGACGTTTCGTGCAGTTATTTAATACGAAAATATAATATAGATTTGAGCGAACGCGCGCGTACGAATCTTTTGCGGCACAACAAACCGCGGGTCGGAGACCTTGTAAAACGAGTTTAGAGGTGTATTACTCAAATTATGTTGGTTCGGGGTTGTGTTTGTATTTTTGGTGTTCAAGAACATATATGGTTTCGACGTGACACGGTGGTGGAGTATCCGAGGGTGTGAGTAAAATTGAAAATCCCAATTTTTGGTGGAAGAGCGTCTGGGAAATACAAAACGGCATGCCCCCCCCCCCATCGAACGACGTTATAGACGAGAGCTGATAATTTTACATCGTCCAGATTCGTACCGTACAGAGTGTTTCCGAATACGAATCCGAACTCGGTACATTGGCACATATTTTTTATGATACTGAGAAATACGAGGTTAGCGAATGGCTTCCGCGGGGTATCGAGTTGTCTTGAGCCATTTCAATTTACAGGAAATGAGGGCTCATTGACATGCGACCGTGACAATTATATATTACTTGGATTAAATAGTTTATAATATTATGGGCGTATTTAGGACTGTTGTTCAGGGTGGGTTAAAATAAAGTAATAACTAAAAATAAGTAATACAATTTACCCGTACGAACAGCATTTAATTATTGTGCTAAGGAGGCAAAAGCTACTCTCTGGGGGACACAGCCCTCCCTAGTCCTCCTTTAAATACGTCTCTGGTTTATGTTTTTGGTGACTTATCATGTACACATAGAGGTACTCACGTGTGGCGTTGACAGAGAGGACGGCTTCGGCGGGCCGGAAGAACGTGGTGATGACAATCAGCAACAGGGACGCCCTGACGATAGATTGCAGGGTCTGCGCCTGCGCCTGCAGACGGTCGACGGCGGCGGCGATGGAATACGGCCGTGTCACCATCCTAAAGTCACGGTTAGGGTTTCTTCTCGCACAACCGTCGCAATACGACAAAGGTGATGTCGTGCCGCGGAGAGTGCCTCTGGGCTGAAAAATTCGCGTTCCGGTAACGGTCCTGTCGCGAAACCGAGACGCGAATGCGATGACGTGTGTCCTCCTGTGCGGGATCGTGCGTTAATCGTCGTCTCCTCGTACTCACGACGCAAACGATCCAATGCAGTGCGCCATTACAGCGAACGAGACGGAGACGTGAAACACGGGAGTGAAGTCAACAAGTGTACGGGGAAAAGACAATAAGTCTAAACTATATTATATTATGGGTTTCCGGCGGTAGAGTTTTGACGAGTGCTTCGAGATTTGACGACGGCGGCGGCGGCGGCGGCGGCGGCAGTGCTAACAGAACGACGTGTACACAACAACGGACAGACGGTGCGGCCGACGAGTGCGGCGACGATAGTGAAAGTAACCGTGTATCGCGGGGGCTCATGAGACCTGTGCACCGCGGCTGTCGTCTCATTTGTTTTTCTATTTATTTATTTTATTTTTTTTTTTCTTCGGTCCAAGCGCGTCTCGTCTCCATCTCTCTCTTTCTCCCGAGACGCCTCTCCGTCTGTGTCACGCACGTGTCCGCCGTCCCCTCTCTAGTCGTCCTCCGCGATAACGTCGTCTCCACCGGGTTACATTACGCGCACGGCCATCGCACGACACACACACACGATAATAATAATAATAATAATAATATTGAAAATCCCCGGCACGCGGTCCGGTCCTATGCACGTGCACGCGATACCCGCAGTCACCACCACAAATTAATAATAATAATAAAATGAAATAATACGCCTGGTCGCCGCCGCCGTCTCCTCGCGTTTTTTTTTTTTATAGACCGTTGCGTAACAATAATAATAACACGCTGCGTATGTACTTGTATACATAATATTATTTTTTAATACACCTGAGGTGTGTGTGTGTGTGTGTGTGTACGGGGAGGAGTTCCGCGGTGGCGTGATATTCTTCCGCTGCCGCGGTAGGTCTGGAAGCAGCTCGCGTGACGTTATGACGACGATAGAAATGATTCTTAACTCCGACGGGGCCGCGGTGGAGGTGTTATTATATCATACGAAAACTTAGTTATAATGTGTCTATGCACCGCGTCTGTCGTCTCTCCAAACACGAGCGAGCGCGTTCATGACGTATTTGTGTGCGAGTACTGTGTGAGTTTTAGCAGCCGTTGTCTACATAATAATATTATTGTACGACGCTTATTTACCAGGACATGGATTTACCGTATACGCGGTTACATCACCTTACCGACTCGTCTCCAAACATAACTATCGCTCGTATATAAATGCAAAGGGCTTTTTTCTTTTTACATAGATATTTTTCCCGTGACAAGCGTCATTTGAGTCTGCCAGCTGGTCCGACTAGAGGGGGGGGGAGATCGAGGGAGATTCCTCTCGGGCCCGGAATTTTCATGGAAGTCTGATATGTTAACCGAAGAAGCAGAAAAAAAAATTTTAAAAGCTTATCAAAGTATTTGCTTCAATTTAAGCCAGAAAAACACATAATATGTAAAATATATTAAATATAATGAACAAAATATTTTACATTTTTACAAATAAATATAAATATGATTTAAAATAACGTTATCTCATAGCTTTTAATTGAAAATATCGAACATGTATGTAAAATATAGGACGAAACCATGAGGTCAAAACCCCCGGACCCCAGTTTTCTCTCCACGGCCCTACCTATCGGATCAAATAGGTCTTATGCCGACCATGAGATCTCAGGGTTTGAAGATCCGCGAAGTCGTAAGCAAACACCTGTACTTCAGCGTGACCACTTGCTACGTCTCAGTCGTATGCTACAGGAAAGATTTCGAATACGAAGGTTAAGCGCACGTGTGTTAGGTACACTTTTACGCATTTTTCAGGAACTACAATTGAAATTTTAGTGGGGATTTAAATCAATGTAAAAATATAGTTTGTTTACTTATGAACAAAATACAAAATATTAAAATTCTTAAAATTACTACTTGTACATTAAAAAAAAAAAAAACTCAATACACTATGAAGTGCTTAACTATGGAAAAATATAGGTAGTGTCCAAATTACGTATTGTACACACTGTGCCATAATATTTTTCAGTTATTTTATGTTTTGAACGGAGTTCTATATCACAACAAACATTTAAAATTATGAAGTTATGATTTTATAAACAAAAGATATCGAGGAATAGCTCAAAGTTAATAAGTGCGATTATATCATAACACGAAGATAAAAACACTTATAAAAAAAAGACGTACTACGCATTTTGAGTATTCTTTGTTCCTCGAGTTAGACACTATTGCAGATGTATTGAATTTTAAAGAAACAATTAATTTAATCATTTCTTCAACAAAATTATTCTGAGTTTCTGTTTATTTAAAACAATTTTACTTATAATAATAAAAGAATTATTTTTCACAAATATTGAGAAAACTATTGAGAATTTCGAAAAACGTCCTCTTAAAAGTACCATATAGAAGTGAATTGTGATTCAAAAAGTTGTTGTTCGAAACTTTTGGACAATTATTTCTATACGAAAACGCGTACACATTAAAAAAAAATAAAAAATAAACATCATTGTAAAAACACTAGCTTCTTCTTTACACTCAGAATATGTCACTAACAGACACTTTCCAATAATGGAAACCTCTCAATACCGGACGTTTTTTCGGAAACAGGAACATTTACCCTAATTTTCAATGGGGAAACCTCTTAATAACGGACACCAATATTATTCTTAATTTAAAAATAATGACAAAACAGCGTCAGTAACACGCACTAGATGTAACGACATACGACAATGAACTTGTTTCTAGCGCCCGATGCCCGTATAATTATTTTTCAAATGATAATATTATAACCTATTATATTACCATACATTAACAGAACCTAAATAATACAATAATATTACGATAACTAAAATTAAAAAATTATTGTCTTTAAAGCCAATATTTTGGCCGTTTTAATAGTTAGTGGTCATTTTTCGATGCGATGAATATGTTAAAGCTAAAGAGTGTCGCTTCGTGAAAAAATTTAAATTCTTGACTTTTTCAAAACATCGTAAAAGTTACGACTTTATAAGTATACTTATAATATTATATTAATAGTAGTATCTAATACGTTTTTTTTTTTTTTTTTACTTTTTTTTACGTATGTATTAAATTAGACATTAATGATCAATTAATTATAATTAAATCTCCAGAATTAATAATTATATTTAAAAATGAAATTATAATTTAATTTAACTTAAAGAATTTGTTCTCATTTTACATAGCTACCTTTTACAAATTTGGAAAATGTATCCCCTCTGAACATGAAAAATATTAATAAAATATAAAACAATTTACAATACCTACTATAACATAATATCGGCTATTACATCAAGTAAATGCTTTCTTACTTACCTTACTGAGTATAAAAAGTTAATTTTGTATTTATAATAATACTATCAATAGGGAAATCGCTATTTTATTTTAAAGTATCTAAAATTATGCATTATAATATGAAAAAAAATCTGCATATAATATGAACCAGACACCAGTCATACCACAGATTAAAAACTCTAAATCATAAATAAACGTATATGTTAATCAAAAAAATATAATAGTTTTATTAAAATGTTTCAAAAAGGATGAAAGAATTCAAATTTAAAATATTTTGAACTCATTACCCTATAGTTAGGTTAGGTTTATACATATATATTTATAAATATTATAGACAGAATTATATGGTATTCAGGTTTACGTTATATTAATTATAAACGGGCACGAATGATCAGTTTTTAATACCTTATCGAAACATCAATTTACACAAATTATTAAATTAAATAAGTTATTATTTTCTTAATTTATACACCCCTTCAGTCACCGTTCACCCATTAGTTACTGTAATTCGTACACACAAATATACAAGTAAATAGCCAATTAAACACTGCAGATGGGACATGGCATCACGAGACGCCAATGTATTCTAATTTCGTCCTAGATTCGAGATCTGCGAGGCACATCTCGTTTCGCTCCAACTGACTTCACTCACATGCTCCGCGACCTCGTGTCAAAACTTACCCGGAACCGGACTCCCATGGTAGAGGGAGGGAGGTAACTTTGAATGTCAAAATACTAATTTTTCTGTTTCTGCAAATAGGTCATTACTTTTAATAATTATGGATCTCCCTCCTCCCTCATGGGAAATATATGGTTACGCTAGATCTACCATAGACTCCACTTACTTATATCGTTAATTGTATTGTCCTTATGTCTCAATATTTTTATGCTCGTAAACCGTTTCTCTTGACTTTAATTTCCTCAACGTGATTTACACTACCACAAATTAATCCTAGTCTCTAATCATTTGTCTCGCGATCACTGGTTCTGTCCAACCAAGGGCACCCATGGAATAAATGTCGGAGGAGGGGAGAGGACAAATTCAGCCATAATTATAATTTTTGATAAAGAACAACACAACAAATACTAATACATTAAGTGTGCATATCCATTTATATATTTATTGCTATTTTTATAGGATGGTGCTCCTTTATTATGTAATATGTATATTTGTAGTTAATTTGTTTAACGTAAAGTATGCTTATTAATACAATGCTAAAGTAAAGTCAAAATAAATATTAAAGCGAAACGAGTTAAAGCAGCGGTTCCCAAACTGTGCACCGTGGTGCTCTAAGGGCACCGCAAGCACTTTTCAAGGGCACCGTGGCTCAAAAAAATATATATTTACAATTTAATGAGATTATTTTTTGTCAGTGTGAATGGTGTTGTTAAAATAATATGAATGGCATCCCTTCTTAGATAGTGCAAAACCCTTAGGCTTATACAGCTAGATACAGCTGATTACAATCTGATTTAATCTACTTAACTTCAAACCTG
>JAIPRM010001468.1:0-10364 GCA_025469315.1 Stegophylla sp. TES_Ste_2020
GTAGTTTTTTCCAAAAAAAAAATTGAAGAATTGAGAAATTCAAAAAATGACCTCTCTAAAGTACAATCTAGAGGCAAATCCGGTTTCAAAAAGTTATTGATCAAAACTTTTGGACAAGTATTTCTATTTGAAAAGTTGTACACAGAAAAAAAAAAAATAAAAAATAAACATCATTGTAAAACACTAGCTTCTTCACTTCATTCAGAATCTAAAAAAGTATTAGAAAAATGTCAAAAATTTTTTTTTCACATTTTCAAAATTTTCTTAGGCCAAAATGTTTCTCATATTATTGTCTATCTATGTTTAAATTTTCACAGAGTTCGGATAAAAAATGTAGGTTTCCTAGTATTTTTTGTCAATTTTTGAGTAGTTAAAAAAAAAAAAATGAAGAATTGAGAAATTTAAAAACATGACCTTTTTAAAGTTCCAGCTAGAGACAAATCCGGTTTCAAAAAGTTATCAGTCGAGACTTTTGGACAAATATATCTATACAAAAAAGTGTTTACAGAAAAAAAAAACATCATTGTAAAAACAATAGATTCTTCACTTTGTTTAGAATCTAAAATCCTATTAAACTTAATATTTTTATCTTTTAATAACCCCTTTCTCAAAAATTCGACTAAGATATAATTTTTTAATCCCATATAACTCCGTAGGGGTTAAATTTGAGATAATTAGATAATTGATATGTCATTATTTATATAATATATAATAGAGTTATATATGTTTACAAAAAATATGTACCCCGTTTTTACCCTTCTAACCTCTTTAGGGGTTGAATTTCGTAAAATTCTTTTTTATTATGTCTCTGCATCATTAAAGAAACTAGGTACTGACGAAATTTCATGTTCATAGCTCCAGTGGTTCTGGCTAGGCGATTTTCTCCCATTTAACCAAATAAGGGGTTGAATTTAAAAAATATCATTTCTTATTGAATTCCTATCTATTTGTACGCAGTTATTCTGAAAATTTTGAGAAAATCGGCACGTTAGTTTTAGATATGAATTGATTATCAATCAGTACTAAGCTGTTATATAGATATCCTTTTTACCCCTTTTAACCTTTTTAATGACTAAATCAGAGTTTCATTAAGTGTGGGCGTGACCCTCCGGGGGGCCGCGAAAGTTTTATAAGGGGAGCGTAAGAACATTTTAAAAATCAGCATTGTATTGGTAGAACAGAAATAGATTTGTGAAATTTGCGTTATAATAATCGTGTCCTGTAGATTGTAGGAGTATATAGGAGTCTCTCCTTGATATCTCCTACCTATATACTACTTAACCACTATTTTTCATAATCAAGTAGTTTTCGAGATATTTTGTGTAAAAAAAAATATCATTCTTTTCTATCAATTATTATTTCTATCAACCTTCTAACTTTGGGATTGTGTGAGTATAAGTAGCCACCGACCCTGAAACGCAGTTCATCGACGATTTTCGAAATTTTTTCAGGTAAATTAGACATATATGTCAGTGAGGTCATATTAAAATTTCAAGTCTTAATATCAAAAAGCCGGACATACTTCGCACGATGGGTGTACTTCGTACCATCGACTAGTGATATTCTCATGACGGGCGTATTAAATTTTAAAGAAACGATAAATCATTTTCTTCAGTAAAACGATTCTGAACGAAGGAACTTAATAATATAAGAAAAAAAAAAATGTAAAAATTCGGAGAGCTGGGCTGGAATCGAACCTGGTACTGTAGGCGTGCTAGGCCGGGTTCTTTACCACTAGGCCGCAGCACATTTCTTGACCATCTAGGTGAATTAGTAGATATGTAGTATAATAATTAATAACCGAAAATATTGCATTTTCAAAATAGAATAAAATAGATAGAAAACTATTGTTGCATGTGGATTTTAATTCACACCATCGTATTCAGCGTCGAAAAATACATAAGATGCAATAAAACATTATCAACCTTCAGTTATTAAATGCTTATAATATAGGTATAGATATTTCGCAATATCTGTCTGTATTTTCTCCAATTTTTTTTCAATCAAACCCTTGTAAAATGTTTATTATTCATCCGTAAGAAATTTTATTGCACCAAAATATTCGCAATGAAATTTTCTATCTAGGCACCAAATTTCAAAACAATCGATTAAGCCAATTTTCTTATATGTACGTTAAATTGCGTAATTTTAGGAAAAACTAATGAAATCCGTCGAAATTCTAACTTCAAACGGGTATAAAAAAAAAAAGTTGACTAACGATTTTTGAATTTTTTCAGGTCAAGTAGACATATATGTTAGTGAGATCATATTAAATTTTCAAGTCTAAATATCAAAAATCAAAAATTTTATTACATAAAAACTTACAAAAAATGAGATATTTCCGAAATTTTCAAAATGCCGTACTCAGCTCAAATTGATTAAATCATTTTGAAATTTTTATGGCGTGTTTTAGTAGCTATTTTAAGTGGTCGGTGAAAATTTCAAGTCTCTAGCTGCATTATTTTAGAAGTTATGTCAAAAAGTAATTTTCAATTTTACGGAAATTTCGATAATTGCGTATTTTGCCGTTTTCTGTCAATTTTTCGACAGTTTTTCCCTGTTTTTGGAAAAATTATTGAGAAATTGGAAAAATGACCTCTCTAAAGTACCATCTGGGTACGATTCCGGTTCTATAGAGATACTGATCTACACTTTTGGACAAGAATTTCTGTACGAAAAAGTGTCTCCAGAAAGAGAATAATAATAAAAAAAAAAACATTATTGTAAAATCATAAGCTTCTTCACTTCGTTCAGAATCTAAAAGGTCAGGTTGCTGGTAGCTGTAAACCCACGGACCGCATAATAGTCAATAATATGTACAATTATACAATATACAATTATTATACGTTTATATTAATTAGTAGTAGATAACTCAGAGGTTTATTAACTTAGACAAATACTATTGCGATTGAATTGAATCTTCGTGATTAAATCTTCTATAATAAAATTATAAAAAAAAAAAAAAATGAAGATAATCGGATGAGTAGTTTTCGAGAACATTAGCGTCTAAGGTTTCAATATTTTCGATTTTATATATTAAGATTAAACAGTAACATTGAATAAAATAACCAACAATCTTAGTAAACGATTATAAAATACAAAATATTTTTGTCATGAAATTGCCACCCCCTAAAATTTGCTATCTTACCCTAAGCAACTGCATATACTTTGCCAGACGCTAAATCCGTCACTCACCACTGCATCGGACAGTCCGATAGTTTAGAGGTCCCCCGAGGTTTTGGTTCCTGGCAATTTTTTTTCATAACGCACTAATACCACAGATCTGACATCTGTGATTTTATGAATTCATATAAATAAAGAAATAAATAAAAATACAAATTCATATAGTCTGTGCTAATACAATTAAAATTACCATATCGTCCGAGTACCATAGTTTCATGTGGTAACACTGAATAAACTTGTTCGAAGCACGGTTATATATTTTACTATACTTTGTACAGTTTCATATATTTATTATATGTGTTATGTCGTTGATTCAAATGAGCATTGGATGTAGAGAATAAATTTAAGCCGTTCGGAAGATTTTGGTGACCAGGATTAGAAATTCATATAACTAATTATCATAATATTTTCAAGCTCGTTCAGAGATTTAATTAATTTTAAATTTCTTAAAAAAATTTCAACGAATAAGTAAGTAACTATTTTAGGATTTATCCTATTACTTTTCTTACATTTTTTGTTAAGTTATTGTTTTATTTTTTTTTTTTTATTTTAATTTTTGTTTTCTTTTAAATATTTAAAAATATAGGCACAAATATAAGTGGTAATAGTCGATGGTAATAAGTAGTTCTAGCCCGTGTCATTTTATGTTACATTTAAAAAACATTCGCTGAACTAAATACTTTCATACACATATATAAAGTTTAAAACAATTTATATTTATTAAGGGTGGGTTATAATAATTATTTGAACAAAATTATCAAAACCTATACGTGTTATTATTATTTTTTAAATACATAACGTTATTTGAAATATTTTTTGCCTAATTTTAAATTAGGAACATTATTTATTGTTTCTTTAATATTCTCAATTGGGAAATACTGAAATATTTTCAGTTTGTATTAGTTTAGAAAGTGAAACTAAAAGCCGGACATACATCACACCATGGGTATTCTTCGATTCTTGGGTGGGATGCTCTCAGTACTAAATTTTAAAGAAATATTTGAATATATTATATATAATAATAATAATAATATTGAAAATAATTGAATATAGCGATTCTGAGAAATGCTTTAGTTTATAAAAGATAATTTTACTTAAAAATTATAGAGTTTATTAATATTACAAAAAATTATTTTGTATTCAGCTAGTTTTATATTTTAAAATTAACTGAGAACAGGAAAAAAAATTTTGTGACAAATAATGATTTAGAAAAGTATTTCTAAAATTTTTTTTACACATTTTAAAAATTTTCTTGCATAAAATATTTTTCATATTTATGTTTATCTATATTCAAATTTTCATAAATTTTTAATTAAAAACGATAGTTTTTAAGACATTTTTGTTATATTTTGGGTAGTTTTACTATCTCAGTGGATGTATTAAATTTTAAAGAAATAATAAATAATTTCTTCATTAAAACGATTCTGAGCGGATTGTTAATAAGTAACAATAATTGACAGTATTATATTCAGGGGATTTAACAGTTATTGTTATTTAATAACAAAACAGTCCATGTCTAATTCATTATTCGTGAAAAAGATCAAATTTGTATAATATGTTACTAACGTCACCAAGTGGTCATAAATTGACCAGAATAACAATATTATTTTATTTTTGTATGATTGTGCACTGATTTTACAGAATATACTGATAATATACACACATTGAACTTAAATGTTGAACTAAAAATTATTGTGTTACATAAAACATTTCCGAAAAACAAGCATTGAATTTTGTAATTGTATGTAAAACTAATGAATTCCGTCAAAATGCTAACTTTAAATGGGTATTGTTAGTTATGAAGTTATTAGTAAATAACTAAAATTCTTATTATGATAATGTTGATAATATCTATTCCGGTATTTCCATGCAATTTACTTTTTTTGACTTTTTTTTCAATCAAAACATTGTAAAATTTGTCCGTAAAAAAATTTCTCCAACCAAAATATTCGCAATGTAATTTTCCATATAATATGTACCAAGTTCCATTATGATCATCCGACCCAATTATTTTTTATGTACGTTTAATCACATAAAAATAATGAATCCTATCAAACAAATAAACGGTTATAAAAAAAAATCTATCTATTTTCGAGATTTGTATAGTACCATTAGCAAAACCTATGAGTAAGTATGTATCAAATTTTCAGATTTTAATGTCAAGAAATTAATATTTTTTGCATTAAAATTTTAGAAAAAATGAAAAATTTTCAATATTTTAAAAGTTCTATATTTAGTTCAAAATTGGTTAATTTTGTTTGAAATTTTTATGATACATACGTGTGACTATTTTTTGTAGTTGGTAAAAGTTTCAAGTTTCTAACTAAATTATTTTTGATGTTGAATAAAAAACAAAAATCAAATTTATGAAAATTCAGTATGATATAATTTACCCTTTTTTTTTTGTTAATTTTCCGGTAGTCTTCCTATACGTACCTATAGAAAGAGTATTGAGAAATTTGAAAAAATACCTCTATAAAATACTACATGGATGTGGTTTTGGGTGTATTAAGTTAGGTACTAATCGAATTTTTTGGACAAGCATTTCTATGCAGAAAGTGCAAAATATTTATTTTACCAAGTAGGTTTTGAAACCGGTACCGTCGCATTCGAACTCTACACCTTAACGGTTTTAGAGGAAAAAGTTGACTTACGATTTTCGAGTTTTTTTTTAGAACAGTAAGATATATATGTGAGTGAGGTCATATGAAATTTGAATGAAAAAAGGTCATAAGAAAGGTTCTATACGAAAAAGTGTTTCCAGAAAGAGAAAAAATCTTCGTTTCACTCTGAATCTGGTATATAATTAAAAATATTCTCAACCAAATTTTATTAGATTCTGAGTTGAGCGCATAAGCTAAAGTTCTTGCAATGATGTTTATTCTTATATTTTTTTATAAGTACACGTTTTCGTATAGAATTATTTGCCCAAAAGTTTCGACCATCAACTTTTTGAATTGGAATTTACTTCTAGATAGCATTTTGAATAGTCCCTTTTTCGAAATCATCAATAGTTTTTCTAAAATTTTGAAAAAACCACCTAACATTTGGCAAAAACGCCTTTAACACTTTTTTTTTTTTATTCACACTTTATGAAAATTTGAATATAGATCAGTGACTCCCAATTAGCATTGTGCCGAAGACTCCCAGCTAAAATTTTAATTGAACCGAGGACCCCCTTTTTACGAATGTGTTTGTGGAAATTCCGCTTTCTATACATGTATTGTTTAAACTTTATTTAAACATGAAAATCAAGAAATACATTTTTTTTATGATTTATTTTAATGAACAAACAGGTTTCATCCTCACAAACACAGCCGCGGACCCCCTAAGGACCTCTAGGGGTCCGCAGACCACCAATTGGGAACCACTGATATAGATAGACAATGTAAAATGAATAGTATGAAGTATATTTTAGTGAAAGAAAATTTTTAATAAGCGAAAAAAAAATATAGAAATTTTTTTTGTAACACTTTGTTTTCTCATCTTAATATTTTTTTCCGTTCCCAATTATTAGTGGGATATTAAACTGGCTGAGTAAAAAGTACGTTTTTTTGTAATAATAATAAACTTTATAATACGTACATTTTATGTATAAAATTTATTTACTTATTAAAATCATTTTCAAAGTGAAATGGTCCAATAAAAACTGAAGCTCTGCTCAGAATTGTTTTATAGAAGAAGTGATTTATTGTTTCTGTAAAATTTAAAATACACATCAAGTTCCACCAGAGGAGCGAAGAATTGCTATAGCACGAAATATATCCGGATTTTCTATTTATTTTTAATAAATTGTATTCAATATTTTATTAGGTGATTAAACTGAGAATTCTAAAAAAAATCATTAACATTAATATTTTAAGAAGTCTCTAAAAACACATAACTGGTACAAATTTTGTAAAAAAAAAAAAAATTGGTAGATTTTTAGGCAGCGCCATGTAATTGACAGCGCTTGTGTAGACACAGGGTGTCACAGTACGATTTGACAAACGCAATTCCTAACTTTTGTCCTATTAATAATTTTTAACTTATTTCTTTATTTAAAATTATTACTTCAGCTTTGTGCTACAGCAATTACGCATAATTTTTGCTTTTTTTTTAAAAACCTGAATTTTCAAATTTGAAATTTTATACTACAGTTTTAAAATAATTCAAAGTAGCCATTTTGTAAACCTTGTTTTTAGAAAATTATTGGTGCTCAAATCTTTAATACAGGTTAATCCGTTCATTTTTTACGATTTTTTTATGTTTGCGAAAAATGTAATAATTTTATCGAATACGTCATAATAATGGTAATAATATGACATTAATTGGTGGTATTACGATTTACAATATTATTAAATTATTCGCAAACTTAAAAAAATCGTAGAAAATGAACGGATATTTATAAGAAATTCAAGCATTTATATTTTTCTAAAAATCAGATTCACAAAACAGCTAGCTATTTTTATTTTTTCTAAATCTGTAGGAAACAATTTCAAAATTTCAAATAAAATAAAAAATATATATTAACATATTCTGCATAAGTTCATGAAGATACCATTTAATATTGGAAGTAAAAAATAAAAAATTGCAATATTATAAATGGGATAAGTAGTTTATTTTAAATTGTGAGCTCAACGCTAGAAAAAAACGATGTATCCAAAAAAAGGATTCATATTAAAACCTATTTTAGGATCAATTTTCAATCTACGGGTACAAGTTGATTTTATAAATATGCAGTTTTAAAAAAATATGAAACAAAAAATGTCACGGAAATTTCATAAAGAAATAAATAAATAATAATATACCTAATATAATAATATTAAAACGTTTTTTTTAGTTTAAAAAAAATATCTACATCATGTTTTAATTAATATTATTAAATTTTGGGGAGGTACAACACTGCAACATAATAAAATATCATTTAAAACTTTAAGTTTAGTGAACTATATTGTTAAGTATATATAATTAGCTCAGAATCGTTTTATTGAAGAAATTGTTTATCGTTTCTTTAAAATGCAATGCACCCAATAAGAGTATCCCACCCAAGGAGCGAAGAATACCCATGGTGCGAAGTATATCTGGCTTATTATTTTGTTTGTTTACCTGACATCTAAGACTAATTGATGACGACTGAGAAGCCAAAGTTGAAATCGCCCTTTTTAAACATCGTATTAGTGACGTTAATTTATTTTTACGATTTATTAAAAAAATTTTGATTTATATGTACCAGTAATATTTACACTTCATTATTTATTTGTTTTTAATCTTAAAATTTACTTTAAACGAATCAATTCAGTTTATAATCATTATATTGTGCGTTTTATATTTGTGCGGAACTATCGAAGTGTGTCTGAATAGTATTAGTTTCTCTGCAATAAGAAACAATATTATGAGGTAAATTTATAGATTGATAAATTGACAAATCGATATTCCACAGAATGTTGAATTAAATATTATTTTGTTAAGTACAACATTTACGATAAATAAAAATTGATTTTCAAATATTCCCTTACACCTAAAGAATACTCCATAAATAATTTCAAATTACAATAAAATATAAACATCATACCAAAATAATAAACTTTCTCTAATTATCGCAAATCAATATTAATTTACTGTAACATAATTAGTACTAATGTTTATCGTGTCGCCTCTGGTCAGTCACGGTAGAAAAAATAATAAAATATTTAATTTACCGGGGAAGATTTGAACTCGGCGCTGTCGCATTTGAACTTGACGCCTTAACCACTAGACGTTAAGTAGAAAGTATTTAATATAATATTCGTAAATATTGAATTTTCAAAATGAAATAATTAGAAAACTACCGATGCATACGAATTTTAGTTCACACCATCGTATTCAGCGTCAAAAAATACATAAGATGGTGAAAAAACATTTCCAACCTTTTAGGATTTTTTTAACCTTTTTCGTAAACTAGAAATATACCACAAAATTTGTTTGTACTTTCTCCATTATTTTTTTCAGTGACACCCTTGTAAAATGTTTAATTATTCGTTCATAAAAAATTTGATTGCACCAAAATATTGGTAGTAAAATAATTCTCTATCTATGTACCGAGTTACAAAAGGATTGATCAAACCAATTTTCTTTTATGTAAGTTAAAGTATGTAATTTTAGGTAAAACTAATGAATTCCGTCAAAATATTAACTTTAAACAGTTGTGGAGAAAAAAATTGACTTATGAATTCCGAAATTTTTTTTTAGATCAACTAGACATGTACGTAATATATGTCTAATATTATTACATATTATGTGAGTGAGGTCATATTAAATTTTCAAGTCTTAATATCTAGAATTAAAAATGTTATGAAATAAAAATATTTTCAAAATGCTATACTTAACTCAAAATTAATCACATTTTAGATTTTCTGCGTTTTTTAAAATAGTATAGAGAAATTTGTTAAATATTCTCTTTAAAGTATCATCTGGGTTTGATTTCGGATCTATAGAAATACTGATCGAAATTTTTGGACAATTATTTCAATACGAAAAGTGTTCTTAAAAAAAGAAAAAAAGAAACATTGCGTTGTAAAATCATAAGCATCTTCGCTCATTTCTCACTCAATCTAAATTAATAACAAATTAAAATATTATGTTACATTATATTTAATTGCGGTAAATGTTTAATCTAACATTATAAGCATTTAATTTTTTATCGATTATGAGTCATAATTTATGACCTTACTAAAGTGTTAACATGTATAGAATGTTAATGCAGATTCAAAAATTAATTTTTATAATTGAGTTTCAATGATTATTTACATAGTCGTATATGTATTTATAAATATATTTCACTGTTGTATAATATGAAACATAAATAGTAATAAACATTCTTGTATTTATCAAGGAAGCTGTAATTAACTCGGTTAAGTGTAAAATTCTACGCCTCAAAAACGTAATAAGAAAGTATTCATAAAGGAGTTTTAAAACTTGTTACATCATTCTACTATTTTCGTCTTCTCTAAAATTATCATTTCTGCAGTGGACAAAATTGACTGGTTAAAAAATATTCTGTTTCATTGTGGAATAAACATTAAAAAAAAAAAGCCGGACATACTTCGCACGATGGGTGTACTTCGCACGACGGGTGGTATTCTCTTGACGGGCGTATTAAATTTTAAAGAAACGGTAAATCATTTCTTCAGTAAAACGATTCTGAACGAAGGAAGTTAATA
>JAIPRM010001468.1:10464-22869 GCA_025469315.1 Stegophylla sp. TES_Ste_2020
AAAAAATATTGAGAAATTTGAAAAATGACCTCTCAAAAGTACCAACTAGATCCGATTTTGGATCTATAAAGTTACTGATCGAAACTTTTGGACCAGTGGTTCTATACGAAAAAGTGTTAACAAAGAAAAAAAAAAAAAAACATCATTGTAAAAACATAAGCTTCTTCACTAACGTTCAGAATCTAAAATAAACATCATTGTAAAATTATAAGCTTCTTCACTTCGTTCAGAATCTAAAATCGAAATAATTTGAAACTTAGTGCCTTAACTACTCTTCGTGGCTAGCGCCAACGTTTTCGGGAACTTATGTGTATGAGTAAGAGGGCCTTTTCATATAGATAAAAATAGCGGGGGGGGGGGCTTAGCCCAACTATTACTGCATATACCCCCCCCAAAAAAATTCTATTAATAAATACAATGCTTTGTTTGCTTGCTCTGATTTTGTTATAACAAGAGTATTCAGTTTGACTTGAACTCCAGCCTCCCCAAGTATCAAACATTATTTGCGCCTATGGGCCTTTTATTCTTTTACAGAACTATGTGTTTATACTTTCTAAATCAATTTCTTAAATTTTAGTGAATTTTCGCAATGTACAAAAATATTTTCACGATACATAAATTGTAATTTGTGACATGTATAAATATCGAATAATAATTTCAGGATAATCAATAACCAGTCAACATCATCCAAAATAAAATAAATCTAAATTGTTTTCTAAATGTATGTCATCACTGGGAACGGATTTATATGCACAAAAAACCTCAAAATTTGCTTCAAAAAATATTATAATATGCAACAAATTATGGATTTATTTTTAAATATTATTTATAAATTAATTAAAATTTATATAATAATGAAAAAATTTGATTTTAGTAGATAGGTATGATTATTGAACATTGGGTATTAAAAAGGTACTATCGTTATCTTCATTATGTTCCTTATCAATAATATTTTTAATTAATTAAATTAATAACCCATATAAAAACAAAGTGAAAAAATATTTTATATGACGCTGTTCATATTCATATTCATATTCATATTCATATTCACCTTATTGCACCGGATGATCAGATTGTATCGATCGATCATTTTATCGATGTATTTGTATAAATAACTGACATAAATAATTTGTCAGATTTATGTGGGTCTAAATGAGAAAACGTGAGATCGTAAGAATATAGAATGAAACAAAAATATGCACTTCAAAATTACAAATATGTATTATAATATGCAAAATAAGGAAAAAGCGTTCAAATATGCAAAATATATAACATAAAATTGGTATTATTTTAAAGACAATGATTAAAATCGGATACATTTATTACCAGATTTCAAATAGCATGTTTTAATATATATATGCATTTTCATATAAATCCGTTCCCTAGTTATCAATTCTCAATAAACGACTTTTTTCAATAGGTAACAATCAAAAACTTTAAAATTTTATCAACATAGAAACAATTAATATTAGTTGCATTTTGAGGTTTATGTGTTTAATGAACATTTAAAATAGTAATACAATATTGTGATTTTTTTAGAATTGTTTTTTTCAGTTTTATAGTGACGTTTCAGAATAGTTAAAAAAATTGTAGATGAAAAATACGATTATTCAGAAATGTCAACATCCAACTGCAAATGTAGGAGTAAATTCGATAAATTTAATAAGCAGGCACGTCACCAAGGAAGGGGCCTTAGGGGGCCTGGATCCCTTAGAAACGTCAGTGGCCCCGAATCGGCCCCCTTGATTTTATTTTTAAATATTTTAAATATTCATCACCCGAAAATTGGAGATAAGACAATAACCACGTCTAATAATAGATTTTTAACTTTAATGCTAATTAGTCGGCAAAGTAAGATTTAAAAACGAAGTCGGCAAATTAAGAGGGGGGTACAAAAATTAGAATAGAGCCAAAAAATGTTGGCTCCCTTATGGAAAAATGTCTAGTTACGTGCCTGGTAATAAGTATAGGTATTCCATGATACATTAAGTCTTAAACTTCAAAACTTTTAAAATAACAATCAAATAAATTGGAATTTAAATAATTTAAATTTGAGTAAGCTTTTAAATAAACACTATAAAACAGGGGTGGTGAATCTTTTTTAGGTATAGTGCCAAAATTTTGCAATGGAGGATATTACAAATATTCGCATGCCTCTTAAAAACAAAAAAATGTTTACGCTTTTTTATTTATATTTTGTATAAAGCAAAAAATAGTCGGACATACTTCACACCATAAATATTCATATACCCTCTGGTAGGATGTCCTTAGATTTTATATACATATTATGAAAATATATCAATAGGTATTTTGTTACCTATATATGAAGTTTATGTATTGAAATGTAGGATTGTTTAGTAAAAATTCTTAAGCATTATTATTGGTAGAACAAATAACCTGAATGTAGGACAATTTACAACCCTAATCTTATCGTGGATTAAATTTATTATAAAACTTGTATCAAGAATTTTTTCCCTAATGTTAAAGTAAATTAAGTTCAAAAATTTGGAAACCGTTATGAATCGATCAGATGGTGATAGGTACTATTTTTTATTCGGATCATCGGTATACGTCCGAACGCTTTTTTGGACTAGTACAGATAGTCTTATCGCTTTTTGGCTGAAAAATTTTAAAACCAGATAATAAAAAACTCTATGAGTAGATCTTTATGAAATTCTGAACATTTATAGAAAAATAAGATGAATTTAGTACAGAGAGCGTATGAAATGAAACCTATTTTGTAACATTGTTTACTAACATAATTTATTAAGGGTTTAGCTTACCTCTGCGTTCGCATCATCCTCAAGTTGATTATTATTATAAGTACCTATGATTATTTATTAATTTTTTTACATTATGAAGTTTTTTTTTTTTTGTAGTTTATTATGGCTCTAAAGACAGTTTGGTCATTGCTGTTAATCGGGCTCTTTATGACATCTCTCGCCGAAGCAAGTCCTTTTGCGGCCATTCATTGCTACAGTAGGTGTGCAGTTCAATGGGTGACTTGTTATGCAAGGGTCTGGTTTTTACATCAGGATCCTTTATGTGGCAGACAATTTGATGAATGTTCCACCAGTTGCTTAGGCAATGGCGGTAGTTTTTTCGGCGGATATCATCATCACAGCCTGAACTTCTGATTTTGAGATGATGAACTGAATATACAAACACAAAATTAACACGACATTGGTTCATGACACATTTCAACGTATTATTGTTATGGATCTTTGTTTTACGTACTATAATATACATATATGTTGTAATTATAATTAATATTATTACAATTTTCAAATGTTATCTCTTCGCTGAAAATTATAAAAAATAAAAAAAACTACAGGTACGCAAGGGTAGGGTTAGGATTCCGTCTACTGGATTTTTTTTGCTTTTTTTTTTCCAAAATGTCACCACGTTGTACAAGTCGAGGGATATTTTTGATTTGCCGAGCGAGTCGTGGCCTAGATCACGGTGGACATACATTTCTCAATGCCGCAACATCCTATCAGTTTACAGTTTTCACAAATTACACGGTATACAATGTATATTATATATATTTTCCTTTACGGACTGTTTATTGCTCATGGAGTTTTGAGTTATTTTTGGTGAAAATGCCCATCGTGATCAAGGGCACGATTCATTCCGCCGTGTGGTCCACAATGTAGAGAAGATAAAGTGATACCACTTTATTTAGATTTATTATGAAATCTTAACTCTTTAATTATTATTGTTGATCATTTTGTATATTATATGTACTTCCCGTGTAACATAAAAAACCATTTTGACTCATAATAAAATCCGAGTTAAGTAAATTAACCATAGAAATAAAGTGTATTTTAAATACAATAAACTTAGAATTTATTTTTTCATCACAACTTTATAGTGTTTTTAGGTTTGTTAAATGATTAAAGCTTTTTGTTTTTTACTAGATTGTTTTCATACATAATAGATAAAGTATTTTTATTGTGATTTTTCCATTTTTTAAATGCGAAAGAAATTAAATGTGCAGTGTTTTTAGTGTTTTTGATATTATTATTATTTTTTTGTGTTCACTTTTTCGTTTAGATGTACTTATCCAAAAGTTTCAATCAACAAATTTTTGAATCAGAATTTAGCTCCATATGGTACTATTAAGAGGTTTAAATTCTATTAAGAAGTTTGAAATACTAAAACTTAATGAAAATTTAAATATAGATAATATAGATGAAAAATATTTTTGTGAAAGAAAATATTTAAGTAATAAGTAATTTATTTTTTCTGTTCTCAGTCAATGGTGGAATATAAAAGTAGTTGAGTGAAAAATAAGTGTTTTTCATTCAAGATTTTATTAACAATTTATTAAAGTAACATAATTTATATTTATAAATTTCATAATATAGATAATCTATTTCAATATTTTTAATGTTTTGCCATAATCTAAATATTAATTATTGAGATTTGAGACAGAATTACTTTTAATTGGATCTCATATCAAAATTTGCATGATTTAAATGGGAAACTACTGTTTTACACATTGTCTTGATATCACCATTTTCTCTATTTTTTTTTTTTTTTTGTTTACTTGGCACCAAGACCGGTGTTGGATGAACTATATAAAAAAATAATATTAATAAGAAAACACCATTTTACCTCATTATATTATATTATAATAATGTAATGTATTAGTGTATAATATTGGAAAATAAGAACATTTTAGGAAGGGGTTTTGAGGGTTCAAATAGTGTATTTCATTCTTGATCTATTATTTGTAGAATATTTCATAATCTTATTTGTAATAATGCATAACATAATAGTACAATAGTGACAATACTATTATATTGAATAGTGTTATCTTCACATTTGCTGTTAATCGATTTTCGTCGTTGCCGTTTTCGACAAAATATAATGACAATAAAATAGAGAGAAGCTGGGCCGGATTTACTTAAAAGACACCTCAAGGCTAATAAAAAACCAACGTCCCAACTTCATAGAACATCATTTATTCAGTAAGAGCTGAGAGCTCCACTCCTTATTAATTCACCAATTTTATGACTATATAAAAATGTATAATGGATTAATTTAAAATTATTTAAGTCAACCTAAAAAATTAAGTCTTAAATTTTTGTTGAGTAAGATTAGTATTCTAGTAGATGGTAAATTAAATTTGCAGATAGGAATTATATCTAGTATCTACAAAAAAAAGAAGAAATCATCGTCTACGGCTCAGCGCCCCCCCCCCAAAGACGTGGCGCCCCTAGGCTATAGCCTAAGTAGCATAGTCCTAAATCTGGCCCTGGAGAGAAATATAGAAAATACACGATAATATTTTATTCGATACTTCGATCGCAATTAGGAGAACACGAGATTACGCGATAACGGATTTCGAGTATTTTAAAAGCTGTTCATAATTAGGGCTGACAATAATTATATGCTCTAAAAATGTATAAATATATATGCATAAATGCCCTGAAAAATATAAAATATAAAAATATGCCCTTAAAATATGCTCTATCAAAAAAAAAAAAATAAATAAATAAATAAAATACATTCTAATGTTTTATTTTCAATTAGGTAAATGATTGTTTTTATTTTATATATTATTATAAATTTATTTTTATTTTTTTAGTGGATAAAATAAACGATAACTTAGGAGTGAAGCAAATTTATAGTGTATCAAAGGTACCCAGTATATTATCAGTTCACTTAGCACCTGCTGCATTCTGATATTTAAAAACCTTGAAAAATTATTTATTTTGTGGAATATCTCAATTTTTTGAGTCAAAACTGTATAAAAGCTTAAATATATTCTAAAAATGCACAAAAATTTTAAAATATGCCCAAAAAGTGTAAAAACTCCAAAATATGCAAAAATTATGCCAAATAAAATTTTGTATACAGAATCATTATGTCAACGAAACAAATTTTGGTCCAAACTAGCTATTTTTTGGAAAAGTCAATAAAAATAATATGCAAATGCATATAAATGTTGACACTCTTCATAATCATACTCAACGATTATGAGCTCACAGTGAGACGTTCGTTATACAAACATGCTAACACGCCGTTTAATATAACATCAAAATGGACATGGTATATTATAATACTATTTGCTAATTATTGATGTGTCTATTTTATACATTTTTTTTCAATGATGTTTATTTTATTTTATTTTTCCTTTTTTTTCTGTATACACTTTTTCGTATAGATCTATTTGTCCAAAAGTTTCAATCAGTAACTTTTTGAAACGGGATTTGCCTCTAGTTGGTACCTTAGAGAGAACATTTTTTGAATTTTTCAATTCTTCAATATTTTTTTGGAAAAAACTACCCAAAATTTGACAAAAACGACTCGGAAACCATCATTTTTTGATCCAAACTTTATGATAGTTTAAACATAAATAGAAAACAATATAAAAGATTTTGGCGCAAGAAAATTTTGAAAATGTGAAAAAAAAATTTTGGACATTTTTCTAACATTTTTTCCCCTTTATATATTAAATAAAAAAAAGTAAAGTAAAGTAAAGTGAAGTAAAGCATAGAATAGAAAGTCGGACATATTCGCACCTATTTTGATAGTAGCAAAAATCTCATTAAAAACAACTAATCTATTACGAAAATATAAATATTTAATATGAGGCATAATATATGGAATCTGTATAACTTTTTGCAGGTCTATGGAAAAGTTGAAAAATCTAGTTTAACCTGATTCCTCTTCTTGTAAATCCTTTTTGTATTCAGAATTGGCTTTGTAGGATTAAATTTTATGTAGATCTAAAGCTGATTTTGATTCTGGGTAGATATATCGAGATTGATAAAATACAATATGTTACAATTAAAAATAGATACTGTGTTATATAATGTGTTAGACATTTTGTTGGAAAATCAGTAAACAATAATAAAACACAGTAAGATCAAGCATACTTACTGTGTTTCATCTTTTGTTTTTGGATAAATTTTTAAAAAAAGGTGCAGTTACTTGATTTTATCCACGAATTATGATATCTTAATTCCTGATTTTATCTCATTAATTAACTTGATGATAGTAACACAAGTGAGTGCAATAAATGCCGCACAAAATATCAAACATGATGGACAAATAAAATTTTCATTTTCCCGCGTTTTCCGATTTTTCTTATCAGGGGGAACAACTGTACTAGTACCGCGAAAATTGATAAGAATGTGACTTACTATGTTTTACGATTGGACAGCAGGTTTTAAGTCGCGTCCATATTATAATATGGACGATAATCTTCTAAAAACTCTGACTCGTTGAAGCCACAGAATTGATATAATATAGTATATACAATTAAACATACAATTTATATTATATATAAATCTGTGGTTAAAACTTTTAAAACTGTGGTTTATGTCAAAGATATCTTAAACAACATTTATGTTACCGTGGTTTTCAACCATGGTAGAAAGACGGTGGTTGAAATAAACTTGTTGCACTGTCTGTGGACTTTGTGGTAGTGGTGTTCTGTGGATTCAGCAGCTGTAGCTGTGATAATATTGTTGGTAGGAAAGTAACCTTAAATAATATATATTGCACTTTTGAAAAAAAATGGGGTTAACGGAATTTGCATTTTGTTATTCAATTTCAGTAGTTGCTTAGCTGGTCTTCCTGCCCAAAGATAATTATTGTTATTACGACATATTCAAGGTGAAAAATTTATTTGAAGACTATGTTATTTTACAAAAATGAGAACAGTGCATTATAGTTTGTAATTATTAATAATATTAGTATTTTATTTTTACGGCTGCATTATTAAGGTAGATTTTACACTTTTATTCGAATTGTATTATTTATTGTGTTCCTGTTTTAGGAACACGTGTATTTGAAAAAAATATTTGCTCCTAAACAATACTTTTCTAATAAAAACGTTAAAATTTGTAAAGTTTTAATAGGCTCTGATTTTTTAATACTACATCGTTATTTTATGGCGGTCTTGTTTGTATTTTAAGGTTAAACATTATAAATGAGTTCTGAATTTGTGGAAGGATGGGCAATCGCTCAACAACTAGGCGAAGGAACGTTTGGCGAGTAAGTTTAAATTTTATTAATTTTATTTGAATAGCATTAATAATATATATTATGCTGGTGTATTACAATGTGATATGTTGTACCATTTACCTGCATTAAAAAAATCATGTTTGGTAATATTTCTTCATACTCTCTGGCACTGAACTCAATATTAAATTTAGTTAATTGATTTCTGCCCTTTGGTACATCATAGTGTTGGTTATTTGTTTAAAATCTAATGTCAGACATCATTGAATCACTAAATTTTTTTATTTACTGGGTATAATATTTTAGATTCTAAGCAGAGTGAAGAAGCTTATGATTTTACAATGATGTTTATTTTTTTTCTCTTTAAACACTTTCATATAAGAATTCTTGTCTTAAAGTTTTGACCAGTAACTATAGATCCAATATCACACTCAGATGGTACTTTAGAGAGGTAATTTTTCAAATTTCTCAATACTTTTTTCTAATGGTAAATCTGTCGAAAAATTGACAAATAAACGGCTTAATATGCAATTATTTGAATTTGTGTAAAATGTAAGATTGCTTTTTAACAATGTTAAAATAAATTTTAACAAAATAATGCAGCTAGAAGCTTCAAACTTTCACAAACTACTAAAAATGGTCACAAGAACATTTTTTATAAATTTCAAAAAAATTAGATCAATTTCGAGTTAAATACCTACGGCATTTTGAAAATTTTGGAAATTTCTCATTTTTTTATCAAATGATCTTACTCACATATATATCTAATTGACCTGAAAAAATCTTAAAAATCGTAAGTCAACTTTTTTGTCTATAACCATTTGAAGTTAGAATTTTGATGAAATTTGTTAGTTTTATCTAAAATTACACAAAACTGGTTCTTCAAAACTGATAATTATTATTGTGTATTAGTTGAAGCTCTGCTCAGAATAATTTTAGTGAAGAAATAATTTTTCATTTCTTAAAGATTCAACACACCCGTCAAGATTATCCCACCCTAGTTGCAAAGAACACCCCAAGGTGCGAAGTGCACACTTTTTTTAAAAATTTATTTTAATGAAAATGCCTAAGATATTTTAAATTTGTCATTCGTAATCTGTTATTTGTTTTCTTTCAATTGATGGGACTTCTTTAATTTTTTTTTCATTTCCATTTTAAGTTTCTTTTTTGATACTTATAATTTAAAATGAATTAAGATGATTGGTTATAATTACAGTTCGCTACAAATCTATTTTATATGTTCAAATAAAAATATTACCCATTTAAGTGTTGTAGGCTTAAAAATATAAATTTAGAGGTACAACTTTAATACATATATACAGTATCATACACTAAACAACGATAATGAAAAATAAAAATTAAATTTAATTAATTAATTAAAATAATGATGCCACTTGGCATCATTCGCATAACCAAATGATGCCAAATGGTGTCATCTGTAGTGAACGTGTTAATAATTTACCTTATTATTATTTCTAATTTTTAAGTTAATGTATGATTTGTATTAAGTTATCTAATTATTTATTATAGTAAAAATTATTTGATTATTATTTTTAGAGTAAAACTGTTAATAAACCGAAATACTAATAGCACTGTAGCTATGAAAATAATAGATCTGAAAAACTTTCCTGATGCATTAGATATGGTTAAAAAAGAAGCAGCTATACATTGTCGTCTGAAGCATTCAAGCATTATAAAATATTTTGGTCATCGACAAACCAAAGATTGTTATTATATTTTTTTAGAATACGCATCTGGAGGTGAATTATTTGATCGAATTGGTATGATAATTTAATTACTTATTTGAAATACCTTCCTCTAAATCAATAAATATTTTGAAAATTAGAACCTGACATTGGAATGCCTCAGTCTGATGCTAGAAAATTCTTTAAAGAGTTACTTGCTGGAGTTGTATGTTCTTTTAATTACATAAATTTATTTGCATTTTTAGTAATTTTTCTACACTGGTAAAAACTACATTTTTTATTAGGAATATTTGCACAGTAATGGTATTGCACATAGAGATTTGAAACCAGAAAATTTATTGTTAGATGAACACGGAAATTTAAAAATAAGTGACTTTGGATTAGCCACTTTGTTTTTATATAATGGAAAAGTAGGTAATATTTATTTTTGACTACTCTTTTAGATAAAATAATTGTATTTAGGATAAAAATGTATTAGTAAGAAAAATAATATGGAATGTGTTCAATTATTTTATTTAGAGACGTAAACTAGAAAGGAGTTGTGGGACTCGGCCTTATTTATCTCCAGAAGTTCTTTTACGTTTACCATATCAAGCTGAACCTGCAGACATTTGGTCATGTGGAATAATATTGGTTTCTATGCTCGCTGGAGGTAAATTATTTTGGATTTACTTCTATACGTGTTTGAATTATTTTCGACAATTGGTTCCGTGTAATTTATGTGTCAGTATTGATCTCTTTGGTACTCTAGCTGTAGGTATATTTTGAAGTGACGTCCTAAAGCTTCTGTACCGAAGTTATTAACACTTGACCTTACATCAATAATTTTTTAGAATTTAAATATTTATTACATACCTACCTATAGTGCAACTAGTGAGAGAACACTCAATTATTTTAATTTTTTATAAATATTTTGAAATGAATTTGATAATAATACTAATATGAAATAACAGTGTGTTTAAAAACCTTGACATTAGGTATAATGAATATCCAGACATTTCCGCGCTTGCATACATTTTGATATTATGGAGTCTACACTCTAGATACCTAGGCTTTGTGTAGGTAAAACTAGTACACAAAATAATAAAATGAACTGCCATGTATACACTGTATAATAATTCATATATTTCTTACCTAGATTGTTTATTACTGCCAATCGCTCAGTAACAGCCTCCTAAGAGCATCTGATTTTATATTCATCGCTATCTAGTAAGATGGATGAGCTGATTTAGGAGAATGTGTATGTAGCCATTGTTTCCAGGTTTGACTTCCACTGTCTGCTTGGAATTTTTCATTCGCTATTTTCCTCCCATAGCTGCGAAATGATTCCAGTGAACCGTTAGGTTTAATTGCAGTTTAGCTGCCATACAATTTAATCAAAATTATTTTTTGAAATTACCGTTTTAATAATAATTTTACAATCCTAAATGACTGTAAACACTTAGTTTTGAAGTGAGGGGAGGTGAAGCGAAGCAGAGCCTCTTGGTGTCTGCCTAGCATACAAAAGGCCTAGGCTGGAATTTTTTTAGGGCTCCAATTTTAATCTAAATTCATTTGAGTTCCTGTTGGAGCAAAGGAGAGAAGGAACTGCAAGTTTCATTTTATCCTGCTATGCCGTCCTTTTCATTAACATTTATTTTAGCTACTATATTTAGATGTATGAACTGTGTGAAGGGAATGACTATTTATAATATAAAGTTAAAAGTAAATTATTCCATTAAGGCTAGCATAAACCAGTGTAAATATCCGTTTTTAAAATGTAAAGCATTGCAGTGTAAACTGTGAAGAAATTTGCTGAATTAAATCAATTGTAAACCGAGACATATCGATTGAAATTTGTTTTGACCTCTGTAGGGTGGTCGAAAAAACCGATTATGTTTTTTTCTTACTATAAACATGATTTTTTTCCTTATTTCTTTGTAATTATATGGAAAGCTATTAATAAACTTATTAAATATTTTATTGGAGGAGTAAACCTATCTAAATTTTGAATTTCTATAAAAACAGGCATAAGTTAACATAGTATTGATTTGCATTTGTTAAATCATTCAAATAATGTAATGATACGTAGCAATTAGCATTCTATCATTTGTTTACATATTATCATGGGTTATAAATTATTATAGACTTCTTTTGTACTTGGCTGCGCTCTTTTTTTGTTTTTCTCGATAAGTATTTTTTGTTATGTAAAATCCCGTTCATATAAACTTTACCATTGCATCGAGGTCCTAATTTAGTGCCCCCTTCATCCATGACGTGAGGTCTGTTAATCCAGTAACAATGGCATTTGTATGCTGGACGTTTGTTTACATTTAAGGGCTTTGATTAATATCTCATATGAAAACAAAATTCTTAAAAATATATTCCTGCATACGGGAGTAAGTCCAAAATTGTGTTTAACTACTGATTTCCTGCAAGCTATAAATTATGCCACGGTTTGGTCACTAGCTCAGTCTAATAAGCAAATGAAAAGTATACCACATAAAATATTAAAATTAAAAAAATACTCTATACCGAGTTTTTGTCTCAATCTACCAAATAAAGAGTAGTCCTAAAAAAGCTGGACATACTTCGCACGGTGGATGTTCTTTTCACGACGGGTGGGATTCTTTGACGGGTGTATTGAATTTTAAAGAAACGATAAATCATTTCTTCAATAAGACGATTCTGAACGAGGGAGTTAATAATATAAATATAAAATAGTAGGTTAGATACTGTT
>JAIPRM010001469.1:0-26580 GCA_025469315.1 Stegophylla sp. TES_Ste_2020
TTTATGTTGATATGCCGGTAAGAAATTCCAAATAATTCCGTCCAACAGTCGGTCACCACTGCATTTCCGATAAAATAATGAAAAAAAAAAAAAAAGAAAGAAAGAAAGAAAAAAAAACGCGAACGACTGAGTGTCTACGACTACGCGACTGCGACGGTGAAACCGAATACGGTTTTCGTTTTCATTTTAGTCCATTTTTTTTTTCCACCAAACTCGCAATTTTTTTAAGGGAAATCGTCACCGCAGTTACCGCAGCGAAATATTATGACGTTATTATTATTATATATTGTATACCGGCTATAATACGCGCAGCACCCGACGAATTTCCGGAACAAGACGCGCGCGTGATGTTATTATTATCGTTATTATGATTATGATATTATTATTTTACTATCAGACAACGCACGCGTGCGTTCCCCGGCGGCGGCCGTCAATCTGTTAGGTTAGGACAACGACGACAAGCAAGTCGAAACGATTTCATCGACTATAGTTGTTAATAATAAGAATAAAATCATAACGATCGCGTGCACAACAAAGATATTGTTGGTACAATATAATATTATTATTAAAATAAACTCGTCGGTTTTACGGGCCGTCATCGTAAGCGGCGAGCCGCACATCGTCGTCGATCGTTAATAGGAGATTTTTTTTTTCCTCGATCATTCTCTAAAGCCCGCGCCAGTACTGCTGCTGCTATAAAGGAAACCGATAGGATCGATCACGCGTTTCAACAACTGCTGCTTTCTAACACGCGATATTATCGTGAAATATTAACGAACGCGTGCGTCAATATTATTATTATGCCGATTATGTTATAGTCGTCAACACGTCCACGCTCTATATATGTATAATGCAGGGATGGCGAACCTATGTCACGCGTGTCACTGAGTGACACACGCACACAATTTCAGTGACACGTCAATTAAAATACAATTCGTAATTTTTAATTCACTTTCAATGAAAAAATCGGAAAAATTAAATATTTATACTAACGTGTAATAGTACATATAAGTTAAGTTTGAATTTAACAATAAATAAAATCCTGTTTATATGTGTTTCTTCACTGTAATTTAAGCTACTAGCAAAAAAATAAAAATAAAAATTTGCCGGCAAAATTGCTGACACGCATGGAGAATAAAATCGAAATTAAATTTTTTATCTGACACGCGGATACCAAAAGGTTCGCCATCCCTGGTATAAATGATATCCCTGATCAAAGTGAAATAATAATAATTACTCCACGGTTATGATAATATTAGCGTCCGACAACTCATACGCAGATGTTTTTTTTTTCATTCAATAGCTCTGATTTTCAGCGTCGGCGGGATAGCTCCGTGACCGGATGCAGACCGTCTGGGCCCGTTTCAACAGTATGTTGGGCGGCTCCGTTCGCAGCGGTTTTCCGATTATGTCACGCGATTTACTACGCGTATAATATGACACACGTCGCGTGATCGCGATTGGCAATGATAATAAATTATTATTCATGCGAATGTCCGCGTAACGAGATCGGTCTGTCTCGATCGGTTATTATTACGACGCATAATATAATACATATTGTCATTTATAATAATATTGCATCGTGATCGATTTCCGGGGGGGAGAAGACTGCAGGTGGGCTTCCGATTTTTGTTAGCCGCCAGTCTCGTCATCCGCACGTATTATGAACGTGTAATTTTCCATATCCGTATTGTTGAACGACGAATATTCGACTCGTCCCCGCGCACGTACTCTTTACTAGGAATACTTCATCGTCATTGCGGTCGACAGCTTTTACCGTTATACATTATATTAATTATTACAATATAATGATATTATACCTTGTACCGTTATACGCGTCGTTGTAGTATTATTGCGCATCATATTAACACAGCGTTCGAGAGTTAAACAATAGCGACTTCATAATAGTATTACTAGTAGTAATAATCTCACTCGTATTATATTCTGTTCTTAATTTATAATCGACCGCTCGACAGTTACGTGTATTGGCATCGAATTCAAACATATCAAAAGCATCAATAGCAGCGAATTATTATTATTATGATATTGCTCGTCTTCATTGTAACCCATCGCCGTTATATTATTTTATAATACATTGTTATCACGTCTAATTCGTCATATTTTGGCCGCGACGCGATCGTCAATCGTAATAATAATAATATCTGTATTACATTAAAATAGATTCATGACATATACACTTTCTACCACGGGCATACTCTCCTCAGCTCTTCTTCACCTCCCCCCCTCCACACCCTATGAAGAGACGTCTTCCGGAGACGTGTTTTGGACGTCTGCTGATTCTCCGTACCGTTTAATACGATATATAATATTATGTACTATGATATTATTATTATTATTATTATTATTATTATTAACTTAGAAAGCGATAGTCGATTACGATTTTGCACCGACCACGATGCCTTCCGCGTACAACAATCCGCCAGTTGCAATCGCACATAATTATTATTATTCATTACACGGGTATAAGGACAATAATATAAACGGTTTATTCTACGAACGAGCTGGTAGTATCAGAGAGACAATGATGATATTATAATGACAATATATAATCCTCTCTCTCTGACTGCTACCCCCAGTCACCGTTCAAATAATTCGTATACTTTCCTCCGTCCCCGTAAAGACATCTCATTCGTTATATTAACGGATAGCTTTTCTTGTATTCTACGATAAGATCTGTCATGCAGCATAGTATGTTAATAATATAATATTATCATCGTTGTGAGCTCCGGTGTAAATCATATACTAAATAAATATGGAAACCTCGAGTGCTCCCCCCCCCCCAAAAAAAAAAAGTCTCGAAACACCGTTAACACTATCCTCGGTCGGTGCAAATGTTAAAACAAAAATATAATTTTTTCGACGAACTCGATCAACAGAAATCGGTATATCTGAATAATCATTCTCATCCGAATTATTTACGCTCATTGGTCATTAGTGAAGTAACATCGGCAAAAACAATTTTGCCGATTACTATTAAATTGTCGAGTAATACGACTCTTCGAAATGGTATTCAATGCGTTTCGTTTGCGAACATCAATTTCCTAATCACAATATAATCGGTTCAAATTGAAAAATTACGAACCGAGTTTCCATGCTTTCTATATGGTGACTCTTACCAGACACTAATAATAATTATCGTTGTCTCGCTATATTATTTCTCTGCACTTAAGTCGAATTTCGTTTTTTTGCTCACGAAAACATTAAATGTGTTGATAAGTAGGTGTACTCAGTGATTCTTTTGGTCATCTCGAATTCTTAAATTATCTTAACGTCTACTTGATTAGCACGCGTGCGATTAATTATGGAGATGAGATTCAACTCGGGTAACGTGTTATGCCACTCACTGTACTTTCAGAAATCGAATAGACACTTAAAAATAAAAATACAGTGGATCACGTCAAATATTTTACAGTCACTGGTACACACGACGTCGAAACGGCCGCATAATCGTTTGATATAATTTGTAATTTAAAAAACGAAATTTCTTGAAATGACTTTCGATGACAACATATTATGCACTGCTATGATTATGTATAAATGATTAAAAACATGCAATAATAATCATTAACATAACAGTTGTAGACGTTACATTGGAAATACGCCAATATTGTGATCTTCGACTAGAGTCTACCCGTAGGTACATGAGCTTAGACATGAGCATTATGTATATTATAAGTATACATATTATATTATGTATAACCATACAGTGAAAGTAAATATGAAAACACTATAATACATAAAATGTCATGTATACTTAAAGCTAAAATTTAACATACAAAAAACCGTTGTACTCTAACTTCTAACCATCACAACACTGACTAATGCTGACTTTTACTCTAAAAATAACAGCACATTTTATTTTGAGTAGGTCATCATTATTAAACCGTAGCTAGTGAACGATATTAGTACGTATTATCGCAATACACAACTCATCTAGTACAGCAATATTAATAGGTATGGGTTATAATACTCGTAATACGCGTTTATATAATAATACTGCAATTAATATATTATGGTACATTAGAATAACATCAGTTGTTAACATAATTTGGTTTGCACACTAATCGTATTTCCGTGAGACTAACGGAAAGTGTATAAACGAAGTTTTTAGATTGACATAATATGTGTAGTTTACATATTGTAATCATGGTTAACGCAACGCACTACCATAAATAGCCTTTTTAATGGGTTATATTAGTAAAAAGGCGATTTGAATTATGAAATGAAAACTATGATTGAACCATAAGGTCTATGGATCAATTTTGTAGAGCCTTGTAAATCCACAATGAGTATACATATATACATAATACATTATGCTATATACACACATAATATATAAATGTATTATGTATGGTAATAAAAGTATTTAGAAAGCGGTTTTGGTGCACTACACAATCATCATATTATTATAATATATACATATTACATATATATTCACACGTATATCATTGTAAATACTTAACATTTTGACTGTAACATTATTATATTATTTTAATACATATGCCTGCACGCTTTGGTACAGTGTGTCTAGAAAGTTTGGAAACCCTCGACCCATGGCAGTGGGGATTTACTAGTTGTAACGATTAAAGATTAATTGTTTATTTAATTAACGATTAATTTCACGTATACACACGGTCAAGTGTTATCAGTCGTCGAGATCTTAGGTCGTCTCGAATCGTCATGCACACGACGGTACCCACCACCCGATGTGGGGTTTCCAGCTCTATCAAATCTTTCGTGTCTCAGACCCATTGGAAATTCAAAAGGTGAGCCTAACAATGGACTCACCATAAATTTCATCACGGTTTTAAGGTGAAAATATAGAGTCCCGTGTTAAAAACACAAGGCCGCATAAGCACTCGCGGGTATATGTATTTAAAATAATATAATCCACAAAATGTTGCCGAAAAGTCAATAATCTCACAACCGTAGTTGACTCATACAATACCATTATAATTATTTAATTATCACGGTGAACGATACAAAAACAACGTGACAATGCGTTTGATTTTCTTTGATGAAAACGTATATTATCTAGGTTGCGGCGTTTCGGTGGCCAAACAACAGGGAGCGCAAAGAAGAATCGTTGGCGGCGACGAAGCTGGGTTCGGCAGCTTTCCGTGGCAGGTAAATAATAACAACACGTCAGCTGTATACGATAATATTTTTATGAATACCCGATAATGCAATAATAATTATTGTTAATAAAATACAGTATTTTCGTTTGTGAGAACATTGCCGGTGTCTAGTGAATTTCCATAATACTGTATAATATTATTTTAATATAGTCCCATTGTTCGTGCCTTATTCAATTAAAGTTAATTCACCGTGAATCTTTATTGAAAAAAGTAAAAAATAAATAGATAAAAAATCGAAAAAAAGAAAACAAAAACTCGATGCCATCATTGCCGTAATAATAATAATAATAATTATTATTATTATTATTGCTGCAATAAAATAACGACAGCGACTACTGCGACAAGAATAGTTAGTGATCTACGAAAATGGAAACATCGAATATTATTGCTAATTTGCCTTCTCCCGTTCTCCGCCATCGCCGTCGTCTTCGCCCCGTCTGCGTTGACGCGTGCTGTATTTTACACGGGAATCTCGTGTATTTTTCTTTCCCGTCTGACGTGCAAAATTTACAGTTACTATACAACGAATTTTACACGCAAAACCCGTTTTCTAATAACCGTCTGACTGCTCAATAATAATAATAATATAAATAATTTCTAAAACACATTTATTAAATTGTATGCACGTATACGGCCGTACGCACGAAAATACACACACACACACAAAAAAAAAAAATAATCCGGACGGGAGGTGAAATGAGTTTATCCATTTATATTTCGTAACAACTCGACGACGGCATCGTTTCCAAGCACGTTCCATAAATGATATTATACGATCGCACGCGCGTGGTTCGTAAAAAACGAAATAAATCAAACAGACACGTCCTACGAAAACGTAACGATAATATCTAATAATAATAATATATTCTAATATTACCGGTCGTATGCAAGTTCCGTATACGTCCGTATATAATATTATTTAGGGGATTGATTCGATAACAATAGTCGTTGTCTTCTATCGTGAAGTCCTATTTTTTTTTCGTACCGATCGATCTAGTGACGCGATAAGGAATCTGAAAACGGATTTAAATTTATCGTCAGTTATTATTATACATTAATACGATTTCTCTACTCTTTCAAAATCTCCCTAAAAAAACTAATACATTTAATTTTTTCATTTTGTGAATGTATACCATTTTCTATATCAATTTTATTAAATTTTTGGAGAAAAAGTAAAGGAGTATGCAAATCGAAAAATAGTTGACTTCGCGACCGATTCAAATCTGTTTTCAAATTCTTTAGATTCTTTAAAACATGTTTATCGTAAAATGAAACTTCATTGTTGCACTGCATAAGCGATGGACGAACGCAAATGATATCGGATCGAATCCCACCCTTAATATCGTTATTATCGATTCTTATAACGTTTGTCACAATCGCGTTTTGGACCGACAGACCTGTAATTTTAACATCATGACATGTTTTATGCATTTTTTTTTTTAAATTTCAGGCCTATATTCGCATTGGGTCCAGTCGATGCGGTGGTTCGTTGGTGAATAGATATCACGTGGTCACGGCTGGTCATTGTGTCGCAAGGTAAGTCGATCGTGTTATTATTATTATCACCGTTTCGCGTTGACTTTCAAAGTCGGCGATGACGTTTTTGGTACACGCCTACGGCTGAAAAAAGGGACACGTAATCAACGATTAATCAAATAATATTTTTGAAGGGCTATTTTGAAAATCTGAGGATTTCCACTCCTTCCCATCGATTTCTCAGTTCCCTATTTCCACTCGTTATCAAATTCATATATATTTTATGGGTTCCAAAATCATGCGAATAAATCATAATATTTAAAATACTGTCTTTTCAAAGAAACAAAACGATAAAACTTTTCGATCGGTATTGACATTGAGTTCAAATAGCTTTTTCATTTTGTGAATGTTATTTTGGTGTTAAACTGTTTTCACACTGCAAAATTTTACAAAGTTGCCTATATGCAAAAACTCTTAAAAGCGTTCAATCGTTTCAGCTCCATTGAAGTACCTAGTATCGTATGCGGTACAAATAATGATTAATAGCAATTTTTTTCCGAAAACCCCAGTTCAAATTTCAACTGAAACTATAAAATATAAATTGTTAGTTGCGTTTTAAGCGAACATGTGGTAAATTCTTAAAATCGATTATTCACTTACAAACGTAATATTGACCATTTGAGCATGATTTATGATTTTTCTTTTCTATGCGGTAAATGCGGTACAAATAATGATTAATAGCAATTTTTTTCCGAAAACCCCAGTTCAAATTTCAACTGAAACTATAAAATATAAATTGTTAGTTGCGTTTTAAGCGAACATGTGGTAAATTCTTAAAATCGATTATTCACTTACAAACGTAATATTGACCATTTGAGCATGATTTATGATTTTTCTTTTCTATGCGGTAAATGCGTTTAACGACACAATGTCACGAAAAATGGATTAATAATACCTGAAAAAAAAAATGTTATATGATTATTTTTACTGAATTCTGTGTCATATTCTAGTTTTAAGTTATTTGAAATAATTTTATGCATACGTCGTCGATTTAAAAAAAAAAAGAAAAGAAACAACTATTATTTGATTTACAAACTATTGCTATATATGTTCAAATACCGATAACCGATTGAAATATAATACCATAATAATATTATATATTATTGCAGTTTCTGTGTGAATAATGATTTACTAAGGCAACGAGTAGGTAATCACTTTGTAGATTATTTATTATATTACATTGTCACGGTCAGTTTATCTTAATATTGCTTATTCTATTATAACACCTATAATGATCCGTAAACTGTTAATCTTTTTTTTCTTTCGATATATGTGAATACGTTTGTAGCGGTTGATTTTCAATTACATGAAATTCAAGAGAAATGAAGAAAAATAAATAAATTAAGTGATCGAAAACATCGATGGTTATCGCGAATTTCTTCGATGTATGATTTACAGTATTATTCCAACGAAATACGTTAATATATATTATTTGTTATTTTATACTCGCAGTTATCTAAAGATGATCCTGTCATATTCTTTTATTTATTTTTTTTTATTTTTTTTTTTTTGTTAGCTTCCTGTAAAATTATTTTCTAAAATTTTTACTGTTGAAAAAATACTCTCAATTTCATGAGAATTGAGTCAGCAAATTTCTTTCAACATTCACTTTAAAATTATCATTTTACTTATCCGCATAAACAAATAATAAAATCCACAACTTGATGAATCGAGTTCAGTATCTAATATATAACACCATCAAGACGCAATCTTTGACATATACGAATATAGCTATTTTAAAGTAACAAATAGGTACGTTTTTCGTGATAAATCATCATTGGCCTCCTTCATGCGACGACAATATTCGTTGGCCAATAATTATTAGTGAATGACATCCTAACACCTCGGGTTGTTAAAATAATATCAGAAGACTCTAAACCGCAACACTAACCGCACCAATGACCCCTCGATAAAGTTGACGGCCGGTTAAAAATCCCCCTCACGTGGGTGTATTCACATCGATCGTAGGTAGCCGATGTGGTTACCCACGTAGATCTTGTGCGGAATCTCGTCTCACATCGTTGTACACGGCGAGTGGACTGACCGCGACGACCGCGAGTCACCTTTAAAACAATTCAAACACAAGTAGAAAAACACGTGGGGAATTTTTCGGTAAAAAAAACTTTCTGTAGATTAAGAGCAATAGTTTTTATAAGGTTTTGACTGAAAAAAGACATTATTTTACTAGGGAAAAAATTCCAATACACATTGTAACTTTAAATGCTAATAAAAATATACTCTTAGAACCAATTTTTAAGAAAATTTTCCATGGGTATAAAAAAAAACGTAAGAAATCTCTTATAAAAATAAAATATTCAGTGTAAATTTAAAACTTTAAAAGGTTTTTTTCGAAAAAAAAATCTTAATTTTAAATGAAAATTTACCGTTTCATACGAATTTTTACTTCGAACGGCTTATACAAAAAAAAATTACGAATGATTCTGAGATTTTCGCAAGGACATGTAATATGAGTCAAGTTCAATCAAACTTTCATAATTGTACACCAAAAATTTTAAATTTGATTATAAATAACCTATAACTCTAAAGTAGTCCAATTTTTTTTTTTTTTTAATTTCTAGTTGGTATTTTAAGTTTTTGAATTTATGACTAAAATAACTAAAATCATTTTCATAAAAATCTATTTTACGGTTTCTCTTTCCATTCTTACCAAATTTTTTTGTAGTTTTTACTTACGCTTAGCAAAATAATTGAGAATTTAAAAATGTCATCTTTAAAGCATCATACGAAAAAAATATCTACCCGAAACCTACGCTAATCGTTCTGATTCAAGCAGTTTTTAAGAAGAAAAAGTGTTCACAGCAAAAAAATAAATATTATTGTAAAATCACTTATTTCTTCACTCTGATCAAAATCTAATATACGTATTATATTTATAATTAATAATATTATTTTTATTATATGCATCAAAACTATTAATCAATAATCTCAAAACATGAATAATTTATAATAAACAATAATATTATATTATGACTAGAAACTAGCTGAAATGATGATTTGCTACTGGTGGATTTCATTATGTATTATTTTCGTGTCTGTATATATTAATTTACATCTAAAAACATAAAACTGGATTATCTGTGTGTAATCTGAAATTTATAATTCGTTATAGGAGAATATAAAAAAACTAAAGACTGTTCATGCTGATGAGATTCCACTTTCATATACCTATTTACACTTTTACAGAGGTAAATATATATAATACACAGTCAGGATAATAATGTGTGTTTATATAATTTGTTATGATAAAAACCCGAAATCCGTGAAAACTAGTTTTTACTAGTCAAAAATGATTTTGGCTTGTTAAAACTAGAATCAACTTCTATTTTAAATGACATAAATAATTTTAACTAAAATTATTTAGGTGTTAAGAATAACCTCAAATTGTGCTTGATCACGGGCAATTGGGAAAGATTGTAAAAAATTTTCCCCATTCCCACTATTTTTGAAAATTTTAGTTATTTAAAGGTCAAAATAAGCACTTGCTCTCTACACTCCTCAAATCAAAAACATATATCGATTTGCTATGAAGAACCATTTGGATTAGTGATAGTATATACGAAGCGTAGCACAGTGCTACTACTACTTGATCCACTCTTTTTGATAATGCATTTTCCTCAAAATTAATTGAAAAAAACTTATGCGATTGCTTATAATAATAATAATAATAATAATTTATTTTTATCAAATTTAGGTACGCGGCATGTATATGCCATCATACAAAAAAATGCACGATTTAAATTAATTTCTATTCCGACATAACTAATCGTTATCAACCGCCTCACAAATAATAGCCTAATATCTTTTTCATTTTAATGTAGAAAAACATACGAACCTATGTTAACTATCGATGAAAGTATTAGTTATTACTCTAACAACTAATTAAATTTAACTTGTCTGTCCAGTCCGAGAATTTATTATTATTTATTGTGTGTAAATTGTCACTTGGTGGATTATTGCAACACACAAGTACAGACGTGATAGCAGTCGGCAAGGAAACCAATTAAATTACATGATTTCAGAATTGTATATACAAAGCGGCTTATTATTAATCAGCGGTAACATAAAATAATTGATATCATAATATTATGAACCTACAATAATGAGAAAAAAATACAATAAAAAGTATAGACAAGAAAGCCGGACATACTTTGCACCACTAATATACTTCACCCCTCGAGTCAGATACTCTTAGTGAGTATGTAGAATTTTAAAGAAACGATAAATCATTTCTTCAATAAGACGATTCTGAACGAAGTTCAGTATAATCAATATAATTATTATTCAAGACGTGTGTGTGTGTGTGTGTGTGCAAAACCATCTCTTGGCTGTGGACATTAATAGATAGGGCTCAGGATTTCCATCCTCCTCCCGCCCCCGATTAGTCACTGATGTGAAGGGGGCGTCTCAAACAAAAGACGCTGAAATTGTGTTTAACGCGCCTATGTTTGTTTGTTCGCAGGGCATCGGCGCGACAGGTACAAGTGACGTTGGGCGACTACGTCATCAACTCAGCGGTGGAGCCGTTGCCGGCGTACACGTTCGGCGTGCGCAAGATCAGCGTGCACCCATTCTTCAAGTTCACCCCGCAGGCTGACCGGTTTGACGTGGCAGTGCTCAGGCTGGACAGACCGGTGCAGTACATGCCACACATAGCGCCCATCTGCCTACCCGACAAGGGCGAGGACTTTTTGGGCCACTACGGATGGGCCGCCGGATGGGGAGCTCTGCAAGCCGGTAAATAACATCGACCGTCCTGGCGAAACTATTTTAGTTACAATTAACAAACTATTATCAAACAATTGACATCATAACAGAAGGGGCAAATGAAGTGGGGCTCGAGGGGGGCTCAATTTAAAAAAAAAAAAAAAGATGTTTAAAAAAGTCTGACATGGTTTGCACCACGGGTATTCTCCGCTCCTCGGGTGGGACTCGAGTGAATGTGTTACATTTTAAAGAGAGGATAAATAATTTCTTCAATTAAACGATTCTGACCAGAGCTTCAATTTATACAAGGTAATTTTTTTAATTTTTAATTTTTCCCACCCAAAAACTATGAACCGGTAAAACAACTGAGAACAAGAAAAATAAGTGTTGGAAAAAAATTATAAAAAAGAAAATTTTCTTTCTACAAAATATTGTTTATCTATGTTTAAATTTTCATAAAGTTTGGTTTAAAAAAAAAAAGTTAAAGAATTTTCGTTAAATTTTAGGCAGCTTTCCCAAATTTTGGAAAATATATTGAAATTTTTAAAAATTAACTCTCTAAAGTACTATTCAGAATTTCAAAGCTGAATTCTGATTCAAATAATTGATGATCAAAACTTTTGGACAAGTATTTCTATACGAATTGCAGAATAAAAGTTATTAACATCATTGTAAAAACACAAGCTCCTCCGTTTCACTTAAAATCTAAATTGTAGCTCCTAGTGCATATCAAGCCACAATCTAATAAATTGAATGCTAAGACGTAATGGCATTTTTTTTCACCAAAATATTTTGGCGTGACATTTAAAAGTCGATTTGAATACCTCTGAGGTAGGGGTGCTCCGATCAAGCCTTTGACGGCATCATCGGACGATACCGCAAAAAGTATGTCGTGAAAAATAATAAAGGGTATGAGCCCCCTCCGAATGTAGTTGCAAATTATTTGAAATTATTTATCATTAGATGACCTTTAGGACTAGTCTTAGGTCGGGATGAAGGAAATTATTGCATCCTCGGTGAAGTTAAGTTTTTTTTTTTTATTTTATTTAGTCTAATGAAGACAAAAACGTTGAACATTCAGCTCAACACTATTTTTTTTTATTTTTGGATTATCTATTCGTGTGACATGTTTTCGTTGAATGGCTTCTTATTTTTTTTTTTTCTGTACGTAAATCAAAATTTACTAAAAACATTGTACGTGATTCATGCCGGTCCTGATAAAATTCTCGTTAATGACGTGGGAAATCAAGAACAATTTTGATGACACGTGTTATATGCCACAAAAATGTTTCTTTGATTTAGATGAGACTTAATACACGAGTAGCCCGGGGCGTGTTTTCTGCACGACATAATGATCGTAAACGTGAACAATATTATTATTATAATATTAAGTTTATTGATGCGAAACTGGAGTGGTTTCGCCACTTCAGAGTACTGTTCGGGACTTGGGTCATGCGATATTTCACCAACTACGAAACGTCTACTCGTCATTGACGCAATTAAGATAAAAAATTAGGCTAGGTTGAAACTTAAAATAATAATTTCTCTGTTTTAGCCCCCCCCCTTCCTTAATGACATTAATTTTATGGTATTTATAAAATTATAAAGTGGATTTACGTGTAACGCCTACATTGTTCGTTTACCAGCCATTAGGAATGCTTGCGTATACGACCCAATCAGTCCCGCATTTGCCACCATCCAGTACCTAATACAGTCGATTTCTTCTTAAAAATATAATTAGTGCTCTCCTATTTTTGATAACAAAATATTAATTTAGTAAACTGTCCATTGCTTTACCGAAATACGTCTTACGAACAAATTAAATGTTAATTGAGTATTATAATAAAATCCAATTTTTTTACATTATAGCTACTTTCTAAATATATATTATGGTCTGTTTTCTATTTTATCCTATTGTATAAAACCCATAGGTAAAATAGAATTTGAACTTGAAAGACTATCCTTTCAAAGTTTCGTACTCACTTTTTTAGTCAATTTTTTTGGTTTGAAACCCTAAAAAAACTACTTTCTTCTAAAAACAATATTTTGAGTTTTGCATTCACCGCATAATTTTCCATCTATGTTTTAAATTTGATAAAATCTATAAACATGAATTCTAATTAATAAACATATAATGGTTTAATAATTAGATTAACATTTTTTTTTATCAGAAAATGTAAAAATATGCATTTTGAAAAAAAGTGGAGATAGTCGGTTTATTGCACCAGATCCTTCATTATTATGATTAATATGACCTCCTTAAAATTGCTGTTTCTTCCCCCTAAATACGGCCCTGTACTCAAAGCGCCCTTTTCCAATGTATGCTCCGATGGTACATTATTCGTTTATTTTCAAGTGTGAACGTTCGCTGAAAACAATAATCTTGACGATTTTACGAAAGCGTAACGACGCAGTGCTGCAATAACCACCGAGGTATGTTCGCCGGTCATCCGTGGTCACTTTGTGCGTACGAGAGAAAAGCTATCTCCGTGAAAACTGTTTTCCCGACCAGCAATAATGCGTAAAACACAAAACATACGTATTGTAACAAACGACATAACGCATACCGTCGTCGGTTACGATTTATTTATTTATTTTTCATCTACATCATCAACAGGCAAAATGACTTCAAATTATAGTAGAAATTTATGTATATAACAACGATTAACAATCATTACAAACTAATACATAAAACTGAAATATACAATGCATTAAATTTAAAACTATACCACATAACATAATACCCGTCTTTAATGAGAAATTTGACGTCCAAATTTATACGTAGATACAATTAGTTAACAAGGAAAGTGGTAATTAAAGCTAGATTTTTAATGACCCAACTATGACATAAAAAATGACCTTATAAAACGTGTACTTAAAAAAAAATACCTTAAAATAAATTTAAATTATAATATTTGCGATCAAAAATCCAACAAGTACCTATATTTTATGTAAAATTTGTATTTTAAATTATCGAACACAATCTGAAAAGAAATCACAATATTATTTTTCATTAAATGTAAAAAAGTAAACTAGGTACTTAAAACCACCATTTATTAAAAAAAAAAAAAGATTATCTAATGTTATTCTAATGTAAATCAAAACAAAAAACAATAATATTCAGATTTAATGAAAAGATTTTAATTGAAAAGTGCTAAAAAATTTCTTTAAGATTATAAAACACATAAAAACTCAAAATAAAAACATACGTACTTTCCGAAATGGTATTTTTAATAAAAGTAGAGATTTTAGAGATTAAAAATATACTTTAATTTTAGTAATAAATAAATAATTAATAAAAATAGCCTTCTTTTAATCGTTGATGACACATAAAATGATTTAATTACTTAAAGTTTGTCTATTTATACATCTTTTATACATAAATCACAATAATTTTTATGGTAGCGAAATCATACTTTTGCTACCCCGGCAAAAACGTAGCGCAACAAGTCACTACCCTTTGCTACCCCCTATCGGCGCCTATGTTATTATATATTTATATATATTTGGAAATTTCATTGGAGCAATTACAACCCGTTTATCAGTGTCGTTGAAACACGTAACCGGCAACATGAGAACGGATGGCTCGATTTATTACCAGCACGATTTTTAACGCGCAAACCACAATCCACGCAAGATCCTATAAATTTTATTTTATATATTACGTGTATGCGAGTGTGACTGTGCATAATATTAAAATAATGGCTTTCTTCATAGTAAACAAAACCGTGATTTATACAACATCTATCTACGCCTGGGCAGTGGGCACATGCCCAATATAGGTGGGTGGGTACCTTATACTCATATAATATATCATAAGAAAATGTGGTACCTATAGGTACCTTATATTTATTTAATAAAACGTAATTTACAATCTGCGTAGAAAATAATAATATTATGAGTAAATATTTTGATTGCTAGATATTGACCGGGGGGGACTTGTTTGAAGAAAGTGTCCTGTAACTCTACTCCAAAGTTTAATTACCTTACACTAGGAAAACTGATATAATTAAAAGGGATATCTACGTGTTAGTGTTTATAGAGACAATAAAGACAACTTTTAGAATAATCTGATTTAATAGATCAGTCGCTTTAAAATATTCCTAACACTTCTTATTCAACGTTTATGTTCTCGAAAAATACTAATTGAATAGTAACATTTTCTGTTTTCTATTTGATTATGTAAATTCGGCAGGTCACAACACTACACGATAAGTTTATCCACTATGAAACATTACTTGTAAAATATTTGAAACGTCTTTTTTTTATTAGGAGATTCACTGAGCATGCACTAACAAACTTAACTTATGATTAGACTAAAATTTCAATTCTTATTTTGATATTTTTTTTTCCACTCAGAGTATTGAAGTAACTAAGTGAACGCTTAATCGTCTAACAAGAATTTCTTTTGTTTTGGGGGTAAATGGAAATAATATTTATTAAAAATATTACATGCCCGTAAGGAGACAGGCAGGTGAGTCGGTTTCTCCGAATCGTGACAAATGATAACGCATTTATAAAATATGGACGTATTTTCGTCGATTAAAAAAACATATACTCGAGAATAAAAAAATAAAATTTCATAAAAGAACAGATGATAATCGTTGTGACCACGATTTAAATGTACAGACGGACAATGAGCCGATAAATTCAATCCACCAATTCGGTTGGATATTGTCAGAGCAACGTGGCGGGTGGGGATTTAAAATATAGGACGATACGATAATAATAAATGGGATGTGCGGTCATAATTCATTAATATTATTATATCGTCGATCTACGAGTCACGATCGCCAGAGAATCCGCGTGAAACACCTCGTACACCCTCTCCCCACCACCCATCCGACTGGTTATTTCGCATCCGATTTTCCGTGTGTATTTTCGCGACCTATTGTGTGGGCACTCGTGAGAGATCACGGTGACGAGTGCACGATGACTCTAACGAGGAACATGACGACTTTCATTTGACGATTTCGTCTAGTATAACCGATTCGCCACCAACGCGCAGTAATTATACGCTTCTTTTTTTTTTTTTTTTTGACGACTAACCGTCTGTGTTTGTTTTTTTACCCATTTTTTTTTTTTGTCTCTCCATCTTTTTCCATTGTTCGGCGGACGGGTAGTCTAAACCGGGTGAAGCCGTCGTTCATAACACCACACACACACACACGTATACATAAACAGACGCTTTAACCTCTCGAATACGCCACCGATACGTGTTGTTTGGTAATATTATAAGTTATCGGCCATGACGACCGCTCATTTGCATCATTCCGACCGGTTTATTTTTTCTTTCGGAATCGTAAAAATAACCATTATTATTATTATTATGTACACAGTTGCTATTGTTGGTACGCACCGTGCCACCGTCCCTTTCTTATGCAATCCGACCCGTCATTATATTCACTTGATCGAGTTCAAACAGAGACTAGTAAAATAATGATATTATTATTACTACTGCATAATAATAATAATAATAATAATGAAAAAGCCAATAAGTTGTACAAAAACACACACACACACACACATTCACCCTTTAGGCTCTAGACGGTCCACGAGTCCACGATCGTTTCGCTGAAGGGGGGGGGGAAATATAAATATTCTTCATAAGTGGTTCACGAGTTTTGAAAATCTGGGTTTTTGTTCTATTATTGCTTATTTGTCTAAAGGTTAAAAACTGTAAAACGTAAATGTGACATCACTAGAAAATAATAGTAAAATTAATTTTCATTCCCAAATTACTTAAATAATAATAATAATAACAATGAAAATATATTATCGTAGACGTTACATATCACATTCTTTTTAATATTTTATATCGAATCGTGTTCGTGTTCTAAAATATACAAGTGCGTCAACAAAATTCACAATATTGAATATTATTTGATATTTATTTTTAATTTCTACTTAAAATGTTTTTTTTTTTTTTTAACTACTTCTAAAACGTAATTTACATACCTACTTGAGAGTTAATTATAAAAAGCAACAAGTTAATTGTATTTATATTCAAAACGTAAAATTTAAATTGATAAAATACAAATATTTAAACTCGTTGAGAAAAAAAAAACACAGAAAGAGAGAGAGAGAGAGAGAGGAAAAAAGATCAAATGAGACAGTATACAGTGTGGGTGGGGAGATATCGATGGATGTATGAAAACCGTTAGTGTACTGTGTCATCCGTATTTAATTTACCGTGATTTGTAAGCCTAGTGATCTAGAAAACCATGGAACCATAGTAATCCAGTGTTTGAGTTAGGTATGCATTCCGACCGTCCATAAAAATAAAAAAATAAACACTGAAATTCGATCAGTTATAAATTTGCTTCGCACAACGGACCTAGATTATGGGTTATACGCAACACAATAATTCACAGTAGTCCTTTTGTCTTGGTTTGCAATGGTAATTTGTCGGACAGGAGATGACAACACGCATTGCTTTAATATATATATATATATATAAAATATAAAATATATATAAAATGTATGCTTTATTACCGTCATTACGGTTACGTAGAGAATATAATATATCAACAATGACTACCGATATCGACATAACAATAATTAATTACTACTACAATTGTACGACCAACGGGTATACAAGAAAATATATTTCGTTCGATAGCCTATAGATTAGCTAAAATAGACTGAAAATCAATTTACAGAAGAATTTTTTTTTTTCATATTATAACAACAACAATGTTCGAAATATAATTGCGTTTAAATGGCTCTGAAAAGAAAAACATTTACCGCCGGTATTGTGTTGTCGAAACGAATTATTAGTCAAAGGAAAATAGAAAAAAAAAGTAAAAGGGAACCACTAAACGTCTGTCAGAAAAGTATTATTACGGATGTCGCACTATTAATTAAAATCTCACTAAGTGTAAACAATTATGAATTCGACCAAAACGGAACGAAACTTATATTCTAAAAAACGAGAGAAAAAAATATCAAATGATGATGACATTTTACTTAGAACGAATGCAAGAAATCAATTTTAATTCTATTAGCTGTTAGTTTCATAATAAACATTTTCGGAAACCAATAAACGTTAAATTAAATTAATTGTAATTATAATATTGTTATGTACGTTTTAAACAAAACATAAACTCAAAAACAGCATTTTTTCTTTGTTGTATTATTTTATCAGTCTAATTATTTGAGATAATCTAACTGGCGTACTTAACCTGTAGTCAAAGAATAAACTACTAACATGTTTATTAGACATTTTCCGAGAAATTATTTTAAATAGTTCAATAAATCCTATTCAAGCTTCATTTGAATGAAGTAAACAAAAAAAAATCTCCTAATCATATTTAAAAACTCTGATTATCCGTTTTAACTGTGAAAATCGTTAGTTATGTTACATTTTAAACTAGTACTTTCAAAGTTTTATAACCTTCTGGCATATAATAGTAATAATGAGGCATAAATTGGTGCAATCAATCGCAAAAAAATAAAAATATAAATAGAGTATTTTTTTAAAAAAATCTGGTGAAATAACAATTAATTATATTAGTAGATATATTAAAAATAACTCATGACTTAGCTTAGCTGAGTATAATCCATGTAAATGGTAACTACTAGTTTCGGAAATTATCGTATTGTTGATTGTATAAAACGTTTTCAGTATAATATCATTGGTCAACGATTTGATCATAAGCCGTGTGATGCTGAGTTACATTATGTTAGTATACATTTATATATTTGGCAATACTACGCTTACGAGTGTCTGAATTCACGATCTGTTCGATTCGAACAAAATGAGTACCAATCATCGTATGTAGGTAGTAGCCGACCGAGCACGGGAAACGTAAGAGTTGAAAATTTAATATCGATTATAGATCGCGGCTACTGCATTCAATAAAAATCTCACGTGCCACAATCAATTCGGTTTTTATCACGTTCGCCGCGCGAAGGCGCCTATTTTTTAACAACGACAACAGTCACAATAAAAAAAAAACGACGACATATCGGCAATGAAAAATATTATTATTGTGATCGACAAATCACGCGCGCGCCGTATACTTTCGAATAATTTCAACGAACTTCGAAGACAGTGACGGATAGTAATGACAATAATAATATAATATATGAACAAAACACAAAAACAATATTTTTTTTGACAGCTGCGGATAATCGCGTACAGCGTGAATTCGTGAAGTGTTCGCAGCTCTCGTTTTAACTTCGTTGCTCGCGGAAAATCGATCGGATGAGGGAGGAAGGGCTCCGATAGCTCTCTTTAACTGTTCACTAGGTTATTGTTGTTTTGATGCAATGACACTGCGAAAATACCCCAAGTTTTTCTAGCAAAACAAAACAAAAGAAAAATGTTAAGTAGTTTTTTCTAAATTGTGAAAAAAATTATTGAGAATTTCGGAAAACTACTTTTTAAAGTACCATCTAGAGCCGAATTCTAATTCAAAAAGTTGCTGATCAAAACTTTTAGACGAGTATTTCTATATGAAAAATGTTTATAAAAAAAAAATAATAATAATAAACATCAGTGTAAAAACACTAGCTTTATCGCTCCACTCAGGATCCGAAAAAATTCTCGATTGCAGTAAATACAATTTCACGCATTTACAAATGGATATTAGAACATACCCCCTTCTCTCCCTCAAACATAACACCCTCAATCTAGCGAATATCTTCCCCCTAGCATATACCAAATAAATTATTATATAGGTACGTTATTCATAACTACCATTTATTATCATTTGTATAAATCAAACTTTCGTCTTAGGTCAATCAACCATAATATACATATGAATTAAAAAAAAACAAACATTTTAAAGAAAATTAAAATCTAATAAAATTATTATTAAAATTCATATACTTACTACTTACTATTATACATTATTTTGTATAGATACAAAATTTCGACTCCCGTACATATTCTACATTTCTCGCAAACCACATTTTTTCATGCACTCTCACCTAGTAATTTAATTGATTGTAATTAATTTTTAGTTTGGGTGAATATGAAATTCGTATAAATTATAATCGCAACATCTGTTCTCATTTTATATTTCAATTAAATAAGCAAAAAATTGTTAAATATAATATTTCCTTAATCGGTATTCATCATTGAGATGTCCGCCATTGAGGGATAGGGACGAGGGGACTGTTGAGCCGTAAAAAAATGAAGAGAGGGGGAAAATGTACAAGTTCCGTTCGAGTGACAATGCAAAAACGTTCGTGAAATGCATACGCCTGGGTCGAAGAATCGTTGGCTTTCATTTCTAGAGAATTTAGAGACGTCAAGTGGTCTCGACGTTCGAACACAACCGCGGTAAGGTCGTCACAGCGGTCGATCGAGGGTTGGGAGAAACGAATTATATTCCCTCGGGCCACCGCAATTTACCAGCGCTGAACATTTCCTTGGCTTCACGAATCGCACGCGATAAAACACGTGAGTTGCATACTGTACCGAGATTTCCGTTTCTGGAGCGTAGGCAGAGTGACGACGTGGTAAAGACGAGAAACGAATTAAACTATTTAAAAAAAAAAAACAAAGAGTCAATGAAACCGGACGCGAAACGTCTAGTCGATCGAGTACCGCAACGATAGGTTTTTATTAATACGACCGCCTCGTGCTCATCCGAACACAACTCAACGAACAAGGGACCATATGGAATTTCAAGTTTATTCGTTTTTTGCCGAGATAAACACGTTTCTATGCCGATTTATACCCGTTTAGAATATTTCACGATTTTTACTTTGCATATTTTAGCGTTTAAAAATCCTCGGGTCGTTTTTTTTTTTTTAATTCTCGAGTTATTTTTAGTTTTTTATTTCCATTAACACAAGGATATCGGACGTGTTTTTGCCCATTGTCGTAAACCGGTTCATAATTTTTACTCGAAAATAAAACTTAAATCTCGTTTCAATTCGATATGGACTATACTAACTACATACCCACGACACGTGGGGATCGGTTGCATTTTTACGGAGAGAATCAACGAACGATTTTTTTTGTGGAGTCGGAGCGAACGAACACACACGTCACACGCGCATACGAATGATTAAAATACTAATGGGTATTATAGTTTTATAGCCAACATACAGCAGCTATTCTTATCGTATTCGGATCTTTTTTGTTAATCTCCGAATTTTCTTTTTTAAAACATACTAATCTCTGCCCTGTTAAACTATAAGCCGTGGTCGTATTACCTACATCGGCGACGCGAACACTTAATGAACATCAAAACACCTCACACTATACCGACTAAGTATAATGCGACTGATTGTAAACGAAGACAGTATGTGTATGCATTACACATGTACGTATGTGAGTGTGTGTGTTTGTGTGTGTGTGTGTGTGTGTGTGTGTAGAGGGGGGACATACGTAGATTAAAGAAATAATTAGGTACGTTCAGAATGTATACCTGCGACAAATTTACAAAACGTTCTGGCATGTACACAAAGGGCAAGGCTCTTTTAGTCCAATAATGACCAATCTCCTTTCGCCCAGGTCTCTTTTCACCCAAATATCTTAAAATTGTTTTCTCTTTTCGCCCAAGAAATATTATTATCCCTTTCGTCCATGGGAAGCACTTACTTTAAATCATTAATTTTATAAAGTTATTTAATGTTTACTTCAAAATTGGTTATATGTATTGTATAAATAAATATGTAGTATATAGTCATTTAATCATTTTATAATATAATGTACATCTAATTCTGATTTCTAATATCTAAAATTCTCAACATATAGCTTCACCAACAAAATAAAATAATTTTTAATGAATTGCTAAAATTTATTCCGAAAACCATAAATATGACCTTAAAATCGTAAAATATACTCTAAAAAACGAAAATTGCCAAAATATTAAAAAATATGAACTAAAATTTTTAGATATTTAACCGATTTTGTGCTCACTTATCATATTTAACAATCGTACAGAAAAAAATACGCAAATGCATACGTACCCGAACCTTAGTTATTATTTATCGTTTTTCTAATAATTATTGTTATTGTGACCCGGCGGTGGGTTCGTGCTGGTGAAGACTAAGACAGAAATGGTGCTCGAGCTCACGCTCTTCGAAATCTACGGCGATTTCGCTGGTAAACGCGCGTGTACCGTGCTGTATGTACGTTTAGTAGTAGTAAAGAGTATACGTAGGTTTACATATATATATATATATATACATACATACATAGGATGAGCCGAACGGGGGGAAAAACAAAATAAAAAAATAATAATAATAAAAGGAAATGCGACCGCCACGCGTGTCACGAGCTGGAAACGAGTTTCTAAAAAGTCTTTGTGCCGCACAATGATGCCGTCGCTCGTTGTCGCTGATGTACTGCCACCCGCCCATACGCGGTTACGTTATATGTATGTAGAGATACCTACCTCTTTTTTAATCTGTTGCCGAGGTGGGCGAGACACTTTTCCACCAAAATGAACCTTTCCCTTTTTCACCAGTATCCTTTACCGCCAAATTGAATTTTTATCTTTCTCACCAATACACCAAATTATTTTTTGATCAACATATTAAAATGTACAAATTTTTAATAATAATATTATTATGACATAAAGCGATTTGGTAAAAATATTTGCGACACGCATAGTAAAATTCCGCCAAAAAGTCTAGCAATTCTTGAAAACGTACATGACGCTTTAATTAATATAAACACGGATACAAATAAAGGTGAATCATTTTTGCCAATTAATTATAAAGAAAAACATATAAACATTTATACATGTGAAACGAACATGCGTTTTTTTTTTTATGTTAAGTAGATAATATATATACGGATGGAACTTTCCACTATGCTTTTAATTTTGTCATATTATTGACTATATTGATTTTTAGTTGGACTCATATTTGCACATTTAAATTTTAATCATAACAATAATATGCAATATTAATAAATAATTTGGTAGAAACGTGTATTGATGGAAAAGATAAAGGTGCATTTTGGTGGAAAAAGGTGACACCCGCCGATGTATATCGAAGGAACAGTTTGATATTATATTTTAGAGCCTGTCGACATTTTTCATTTGTTTTTCACCCCTGCCCTCCACCCATTTTTTCTCCACGGTTCGAACAAGATGTATTTACTGCATCAACAACGTAAATACTCGGGGATTCCAAAGAATATCGTGAAATTAATTTCCTATGACAGTCCCGTGACGACGAAACGTTGGTCGTGAACAATGTGAAACAAAACATTTTCATAAATCATAAATCACGATGCATATATTATTATTATTATTATGTTATAAGTGCATTAAATTATTTTACTTTTTATTTTATACGATACTATAACATATATACTGTGTACAATGTTAAAATTATCCGAGTACACTGTACGTAGATAAATTAAAGAAAAACGTACAAGTACCTACACAATTTACGACACGATCATTCAATAACTTTCATTAATAATATTGATTTTGTACATTAACATATTGTAAAACTGTAAAAGAGAAATCATATTCACATTTTAATATATAACGTGTATACCTAATGATAGTTATTAATAATAATTATTGATATTTTTTATTCTTTACTGAGAATATGTTAAAACAATCGTCTCAACAATGACATTGAAGTTTGACAAATGCGTCTAACTATCGAAAAAATAATTCGTATTTCGAGTTGTATTCCTTACTCAGGAATATTAAAACGGCATTGTGACTTGAGAAACACTGCGTTTCATCATGGACATAACAATCAATTAAAAATATATTCAAGTAGGTACGTGTATTTCGACATTTCGAAAAAAATCTAAAATATTTCATTTCTTCCCAAACTCGCGAATATAAACAATAACTTTTTCGATTTTTTCTTCGACGGTAAGAATGATTATTACATACGTAGAACTGTTGCTAGAAACTAAACTATACTGACGACGAACGTGGAATGCACACGTTAATAATACAGTCGAAACGCAGCTCATGGTCCATTTCTTTTTATGACGTTTTCGTACGTCAACGATTAACGTTTTCTCAGAAATTGGCCATTGTCAAACTCTAAAAAACACACGAAAGTACGGTAAAGTAGGTACCAGTAGTTTAACTTTACTGTCGTCGATTACTTTTCGCATTCATCCCCCCCCCCGCTTGCTCTTCTTACACCACATCCCTACACATTATTATGTGTTTATGACATTATGGTCACACCTAGCGGGCGCGCGAACGGTTCTCATAACGGCATAATAACCCAGCAGAACGATCACGACAATAAATCAATACGATACAATACTACACATACGATCAACGCCGTTGGTATAAATTAAGCGTATCCATAACAGTAATTGAAATTATGAAAATAACGTGTGTCATCTCTTACATCCTGTCAGTCCTATGGGCGGCAATCCTCTACCGTGCACGTCTTCTCGCTGCCCGCCCGCCGTCTTAGGTATTCCGTTCGTGAATAATAAATTATAAGACGTGGCTCGTCGTGACCGCGTGCACACGGCCAGGATACGCCCGTCGCGCGGCGTGAATACCTGGGGGATCCGACCGTGCTGAGTGTGTTGTCGAAGAAAAACAATTACAGCAACAACAACCAAAGAATATAAAAAAGCCGGACATACTTCGCACGATGGGTGTTCTTCACATGATGGGTGGGATTCTCTTGACGGATGTATTTAATTTTAAAGAAAAGATAAATAATTTCTTCAATAAAACGATTCTGAACGAGGGAAGTTAATAATATAAAAAAAAAAATGTTAAAAAAATGTCCAAAATTTTTTTTCACATTTTCAAAATTATGAAATTATCTATGTTTAAATTTTCATAAAATTCGGATCAAAAAATGATGGTTTCCGAGTCGTTTTTGTCAAATTTTGGGTAGTTTTTTCCAAAAAGAACATTGAAGAATTGAGAAATTCAAAAAATGACCTCTCTAAAGTACAATCATCTAGAGGCGAATCTGGTTTCAAAAAGTTATTGATCGAAACTTTTGGACGAGTATTTCTATACGAAAAAGTGTTAACAGAAAAAAAAAAATAAATAAACATCATTGTAAAAACACTAGCTTCTTCACTTTGTTCAGAATCTAAAACTGGACTCAAGCATTGGAAAACGAGATCATTTTCCAGTCGTTGACGTCAATTTCTACACTATTTTATGTTTATAAAATTTCACCAACAATATTTACCATTGATGATTGCATTTTTTGAAAAACAAAACCAATACTTATACGTACAATTAATTATCCTCCAAATTTAACTCGAAATTGTTTTTCGAACGCATTGGTTTAACAACAATTTTACATTGATCACAAATTCGAAACTTGTTTTCTATTTTTATGTTATAATTCGGCAGGGTTGAAAAACGACGTGTTTACGTACGCAGTGTAATATCCGGGGGTGAACGCACCCCCCTCGACATGCCTTCGTTGCCGCACCCCAGTAGTAAATTATCGCGTAAAGAAATTAATTTCAGTTCATAAAAACATTCTTTTATACTGGCATTGTATAATCGCCGCCGCCACGTTACATTTATTACGTAATATGCTAATGATACTTTGATAACCACGTAATTTTATTGCCCTACGAAATGTACACCACTGAATTAGCTTATAATAAATAATGAACATTGTATACGCTTAGAGATGTAAATTGCATAAAAAAAAAAAAAAGAAAGCCTGGACATACTTCGGATATTCTTCACTCCTCGCGGGTCAGATACTCTTGGTGGACGTGTGTAAAATTTTAAAGAAACGATAAATTATTTTTTTTAATAAGATGACTCTGAGCAAAAGAAGTCAGTAATATAAAGAACAATAATAATCATCATTTTCATCACACCCACCAAGAGTATCTGATCAAAAAAAAAAAAAAAAAAACGTAGAATATCCGTGGTGCGAAGTATAAAATTTATGTCCAAATGTTTTTTTATCACTTTTTCAAAATTTTCATGCACCAAAATATTTCTCATATTATTATCCATCTATGTGTCAATTTTCATAAAGAATGAATCCGAAAAATGATGGTTTCCGAATCTTTTTTGGCAAATTTCAAGTAGTTGAAACCTTCCCTCCACAAAAAAAAAAAAAAAAAAAATCAAAAAAAAAATCTGAGAATTGAGAAATTTGAAAAAAATTCTTCTTTAAAGTACTGACCAGGGGCCAAAACATTTTCAAAAAGTCGCTGATCCAGAGTTTTGGACAAGTATTTCTGTACGAAAAATTGTTTACA
>JAIPRM010001469.1:26680-37780 GCA_025469315.1 Stegophylla sp. TES_Ste_2020
GAGAAATTCAAAAAATGACCTCTTTAAAGTACAATCTAGAGGCAAATCGGGTTTCAAAAAGTTATTGATCGAAACTTTTGGACAAGTATTTCTATACGAAAAGTTGTACACAGAAAAAAAATAAAAATAAACATCATTGTAAAAACACTTGCTTCTTCACTTCGTTCAGAATCTAAAAATAAAAATAAATGCAATATTAATATAATAAAATACTATAATAACATAGTTTGTCGTTAGTACAGTGTTCTGTTGTTGTTTTTGCGTGTTTTTCGCTACCACAGGTTCTAGACTGAGGCCGAAGACGCTGCAAGCCGTCGACGTGCCGATCATCGACAACAGACAGTGTGAGCGGTGGCACAAGTCCAACGGCATCAACGTCATAATCTATGACGAGATGATGTGCGCCGGTTACCGGGAAGGATCGAAAGATTCGTGTCAAGTAAGTGCAGTTGAAAACGACCTCATAAGTATGACAAGAAATTTTAGCATCTAAATGACTTGAAGGCACCAGATAAAATACAATTGAGTGTGGTCCTATATTGGAGCAACATTTTTAGCGTTACAATTGAGCATGCTCAAGTTTAATAACTTTTATCTAAACGACTGAGCACACTATTAGGTAGTTATTTATTTTTTTCGATCAGCTTGCTGTATATAATATGATCGTGAAGACCTTATCGGTAATTCAAAATAAATAATTGTAGGATATCTAAAAAATATCGCATTCAACTTTATTGCACAACGTCGACTTTTTTTTTTTTTTTGTTCAGTTCGTATAAAAAAATGTATAAAAAATATAAAAGAAATTAAAATCATACCATCAGAACGAGTATGATTTTAATAAATATTATTTTATTCGGAAACGCAACGATACATGAGTCCAAACTTATTCTTATAAATTTATTATTACTAATTTTAATATTTGGTAAAATTTCTTTGATAAACAGAATAAACGTTAAACATTTGTAATATTATTTATAACCTATATATATATAAAACTGAAAACAAGCAAAGCAAAAGTGGAAATCTTTGTTACGAGTTGGCTTCGAAACTACTTATTCAATCGTCATGCAATTTTTTTAATTAAAAAGGGCACCGCAGAGCAGGTTTCAGGCATACATTTAGTCCGATAAAATTGGTAAATAATTAGTTATTAATTAAAATTAATAACTAAATAGCTTCTCTAATTGGTAGATATATTATGTAGATACTAGTTGTTTTACATTTACCCGACTTATCAGTCGATAATGATTACTGCCCCCTCCCCCCACCCAGATGCCATGATCATTCGGGGTCAGCCGTAGTGAGTATACAACGGTCGCGAATACGTTTGACGGTACGGTCAGTATAAAATACACCGTTGTTGGTGCGCGTACGATATATAAAATAACCGAGTATTGTACACAATGCCCTAGGTATAATAGGCTATGAAAATTGTGAAATATTTATACAAAATATACTGCATAATAAATTTATATTTTTATATGTTACGATTTTTTTTTTTTTTATTATTAAATTGTACGATATATGAGTACATTGCCCGGGCAATCTGGTCCTGCCCAGACAATGTGAACCGCAAATACATACAAATAATAATAATTTATATTGCGAAATATTTTGTTAAATTTAAAAGCGTAGGTTATATCTCCTGGTATTTAGTTGACTCGCTATGCTCGTCGATGTCTGCACTTCGCGTCGCAAATCAAAAATATCCCTCGGATTGTTGTGCAATGTGGAGGAATTTCGGCTTGATAATGGATGGTATTTTGCTGAGTGGAAAAATACGATTTATTATTAAACTGAAATATCCCCACTTAGCACAAAAAGCCGAAGAATATTTTTGATTGGCGAAGCGAAATGGAGGCGTAGCGAGTCGACCAAACATCCGGTAAACTACCCTACGCTTATATATGGTAGTTAAACAGGTAACTTAATACTCTTATAAATACTTTACAATTCACTTTGTCCAATTTATTTCGGGCATTGTATACTTTGTCCGAATTTCGCATTTTTTATTTTTAATGAGAGTATCACTTGTTTCCAGTTCCCCTCTCCCCACTCTGGATCCACCTTTGCGTAAATACACAATACTAAATCTAAGGGAAATATTTTTGGTTGACTAGTGCACAAAGTTAAGAACTTTTAAATGTTGATAAATAATGCAGATATGCGATTGATAAATGACAACTTTAAATAAAATTGTGTTCTCAATAAAATTGTTTTTTCGGGATGGCTGTGATTTTCTTGTTTCATTTTAAGTGTGCTCAATCGTACTGCTAAAAAGGAAAAAAAAGGTTAAATCGTACGGCACCCCAAGTCGCCTACAGGGCTCGTTCCGTTCCGGGAATCCAGAGGGTGTCAGTTGAAGGTGGCAGGAGTAAGCATTTGCCTTACTCTAGATTTTGTAGTAACTAATATGGGCCGGTTCAAATACGTTATGGCCGTGCCTATATCCAATATAAGTTAACATAATACATATGGCCACAAAACATATTATCATTATAGGTTCACTGGAATATGAAAGGTGATATCATTCTTTATTCTTAGCTCATAATTCAGGTGGTTGTATTTGTACCTCCAGAGAAAATCATAATAATTATCATATAATTGTTGGGCCGGTCAATATTTTTCCCTACCCCTGAAAATACTAAAATGGCACCCTTGCAAGAATCACGTATTGTTCTTTGACGTCAACTTACCCGAACGGACAACGACTCTGAGATGCCAACTCGATTGAACACTTTCTTTACACTAGGTTTTAATTTCCCACGGTAAAAAGGGGAGAAAAAAACGTTATTTGATTTTCTCGAGACTCGAGACGTGTCCTCTAACCTATCTAAAACCACAGGTCATTTACGAAAGATTTTGAAAAGAGTGTGTTCATTTTAATTCCCTTTTTTTTTTTTTTTATTGAAAATCCGTAGTATAATATGGGAAATGTACTTCGCTTGATCCCGTCTCATGTTTTCATATAGTTTTCATATACCTGCACTATAATATAATCGTACATGATTGTTATGAAAGCAAACGTCACGTACTCGATAGTGATGAGATCTTTCCGGATGGGTGACCAACGCATTCGATGATTTTAACGAAGCGGCTTTCTTCCGACACGCTTAATGGAAGTCATTCGTTAGTAATTTTCTTTGAAGAAAATCAGGAAAATAACATAATACACAATTTATCGTTGGAAAAAATAACGAACGTGGACCATGAAAACAAGATGATATCTTCAAATGGCGTTACCACATTATACGTACCTAGTACTTTGCTATCGTTTACGACTGTAACTGCCATTATTGTTATTACCTACTACTATAATATAATATACTGTACCTACTAGCTATGACAATCATCGCTATGATATTAACGGTACGTCATTTATGTTTATACAGGGCGATTCGGGTGGACCATTGATGATGGAGAAGACGGGACGGTGGTATTTGATCGGCATCGTGTCAGCAGGTTACTCATGCGCTCAACGCGGACAACCTGGCATTTATCACAGGGTACCGTTAACGGTCGACTGGATTTCCTACATAATCAATTCGTCACAACAATAAATCCTGTATCCCTGAACGTGATAACGCAGTTATCCAATTTTTAATTTCTTCCCTATTTATATACATATATACAAACATACATATATATTATATATATATTTAAATTTCTTCACTATTTATAAACATACATACAGTATACAGGAACGTCGTGTATGCATATATTTTATTTTATACTATTTAAGTATTATTATTTTATTTTATTCTTATTTTTAATGACAAATTTTCGTGCCTAACGATGAGTACGGTCGCGGTGATCTTTAAATTATTGTTATTACATTTACTCTTTTCATTTTCTTGCTCTCATACACCCTCTACTGCGATCGCACCATCGAGGTTTCGATATATTGTTATTATAACATGTATAAATGTGTATAGTAAATAATTTTACGTGTATAAACTCACAACGTGGCTGTAATAATAATGTAATTAATTTAATAACAATAATAGAAATATAATTTAAGAACAAAAATCGATGATCGTATTGTTTTCTTGTATATTTAATCAGTTACACAGCAGTGTATGTGTGTGTGTATGTGTGTGTGTGTGTGTGTGTGTGTGTGTGTGTGTGTGTGTGTGTGTATGTGTGTGTGCTCGTACTCATTTTTCGAAACTCCTACTATCTGTTCCTTTTTCTCGCTCTTTCTCTCTCCCTCTTCTCTCTGTCACTATTTTTCTTATTCTCAGTTTTCATCCCTCCATGGCCACAACGGTGTAATAATATAAAACAACCAAAGTACTTATACATAATATGTATATACATATGGATGGACTGGCTGAGAGTCAGAAAATACTATTTCAAATCATTGAAGAAAATCCGCCCACTATTGTACACTACACACACTTATGTACATATAATATGATTACCATATATATATATATGCTTTGGATCAGTTCACGTGAAAGGTGTTTTATTGTGACTATATATTTATTTTGTACGTGTTCAATGAATGCGAGCAACTTACTCGTGTTGGAAATGTTTCGTTGCGACTATGCGAATACAATTAAACCAGTCCGATTGTCTAATTGGGTATTAGAGAAAGTGAATCGTTTTTCTCGTTTTCCCGAACGACTTATATCACGATGATGCGAAGACTGGGATGACGACCAAGTGAAGTTTGATTGAGAGGGGATGGTACGAACACTATTCACGAACGTTAATACAATAATAATAATATAAATACATTAAATTTTTTCGTTTTTCTTTATTTCAAAGTAATATTTATACTTCAATTCAATATTGACATTTATGTAATTGTTTAAAACTTACATCGTCTTAAATTCAATGTGTAGCTTTATTTATGAGCCTAGTTGTATAATATATAGTAACAAATGAAAGAAATATATTTACATACCGTATAATAATTATGTAGATAGTAGGTATCACTTTTAAAATACTAATTATTTTTTCTTACAAAGTTAATGGTTTCAAAAAAATAGGTTCACCAATATTTCTCAGAAAATTCAATATTATATGCATCACAAAACATGTTTTTTGTACAAATATTATCTATTTTCAATGAGAAAATAAAACCATTAATTATTTATTAATCCAAAATATTTATTTCAACATACCGTAATAATAAAAAGTTTAGTTACAAAATAATTATTAACAATAATATTAACTTACACAAACGAAACCATAGATGCTATAAAATATCAAAGTAACCAAAACTGAACTTTCAATTAAAGCCTATTTTAATTTTAAATTAAAAGATGAACTGACTATTGAATGTGATTATATATTTCTAATAAAAATAATATAATATGAACAGTTTATAATTGAAATTTTACTTACGATTTGACTTAATTTAATATTTTTTTTAAATATAGGCACTAAAAAACTATAATTTAAACTCTATAGTTACTCGAGACTGACCATTACTGGTATTATTTATGTCCTTCATGAATATTTCGTCGATAAATCTGTTGTTACAATTCAAATACATGGGTTCATGCATATGCCCGACAAAACGTACAACTCTTGACTAAAACAAGTGTAATAATTAATAACGTACAAAACGTATCTATATAATTAGTAATTACTATACTAAAAAAAAATTGTTTTTACACGAAAATTCCACGGTCACACTTGCATTAATCCGGTGAACACGAAACGTAGATACGCTGACCCTCGAGATCACGGTGAATTCAGAAAATTTCTTTTTACACGTACGGAATTAATTTAGATATTTTAATTAGTCAATTTAAAACGATGCAAGAGTTTCTTTCTATTTTTGCCGCATGTGCTTTATATTGCATCACTTATAATGTTCTTCTCCAAATCTTAAATCCAATTTTGATTCTGTAAACTTCTGGGAAAGATTTCATCATTTTGCATCAAATTTCAGACAGTGCTATTAGATCGACTGAAGCATTAGAATCGTTTTAACTTGATTCAAATCAAAATAATATTTAATGAGGAGGGGATGGTTATATGGGTAATTCCCACAAAAGCCATATTTAACATACTATTTCTGTATATAAACATTTCACCATATTATACTTCAAAAAATTTATTTTTTAAATTTTAAATAGTTTTTCACAACGTAAAGAAAACTACTGAACTTTTGAATAAAACGATAAGTAAACTAGATATTAATGAAATTGGTTTTACTAATTCAATACTATACCTCCAAAAAAAGTGTAAAAAATGTTCACCATTTACCAATACCAAGCCATATATAAAGTTGATAATGTATGCGAAAAAAATTATACTGAGCTTTGCAAGTGTCTCATATTTTTGATCGATTTAATCCTTTTTTTTTTGATAATTTTTAAACATTAAATTTGGTCAAACTTTTTATAACTGAATGGCTTATAAAGTTAGGCCAAATGAATAATTATTGTATAAGTACGTTTAAAATTAAAATTTTGATTTTGATTTTTCAAGTGAAAAAACATTTTTTTTTTTTCTATCAAAAACTTATTAAGTATTTATTTTAAAATCCAATAAAAATTATTCGAAAAAACTGTTAATGTAAGAACACAAATATAAAAGGGGATGCAGAGTTTTCCTGATTATTTCTGGTCATCAACCTTCAGACTGAAAACGTAAATATACCTTGCAGAAAATATGACCACGTTTCAATATTGCGAGCACGTATAATTCATTTACATAAGAGAGTATTCAATGAAGGGATAATCACACATTCACACTCCTCTGAATACATTATAATATTTTCCATTTATAACTACTTATTTTATATGTTTACATATTATATATTACAGTGCCTTGGCCCATTTTATTCATTTATCTATTTACATAAATAAATATAATAATTATACAATGTGACCCATGGTCCCGTACCACTTTCAATATCTTCAATGGCATTAATAACAAACACAAATTTTGAACATTTCAAAACAGCAGTTTTAATAACCTTTTATTAGGAGCCAAATAAAAAAGATATATTAAAGTTGAGTAAAAACTTTTCAAATTACTGACAACTTTTTATACATTTATTATTTTCTTAAATGAATAATAACGTTAGCAAAACAAAAATGTGTGTAAAAGTGGGGTGTTCTTCGCATCTTGGGTATAATACTCTTGATGGGTGTATTGAATTTTAAAGAAACGATAAACCATTTCTTCAATAAAACGATACTGACCGGAGCTTCAACTAATACACAAATAATAATTATCAGTTTTCAAGAATTGAACTTAGATGTTGAACTATAAATTCTTTTGTTACATACAACATTTACGAAAAACAAAACTTGATTTTCATATAGTTATATATACCTGATGAATACTCCATAGATTATTTTAAAATATAATAAAATATAAACATCATAATAAAATAAAGCGGCTCTAATTATCGTACATCAATATTCATGCACTATAACATGATTAGCTGATGTTTGTCGTGGCATCTCTATTAGTCATGGTTAAAACAGTGCAAAATACCGAACTCGGTACGGTCGTTTTTAATACTGACGTGTTAACTACTGCACCACACTAACAGCGCTGAGTACCGAAGAAATAGAAGGTATTAAATATAGTAACCGATAGTATTGAATATTCAAAACAGAATAAAATAATTAGAAAACGATTGAAGCACGTGGATTTTAATTCACACAGTCGTATTCAGCATCTAAAAATCATAAGATTACGAAAAAACATTACCTATCAATCTTTTGGGTGTTAATATGAAATGTATAATAAAATAGGTAATTTATCCGATTTTTTTTCAATCAAATCCTTGTAAAATATTTAATTCCTTGTCTGTAAGAAATTTTATTGCACCAAAATATTTGCAATGAAATTCTCTATCTAAGTACCAAGTTTCAAAAAATCGATCAGACCAATTTTCTTTAATGTACATTAAAGTGTGTAAAATTAGGTAAAACTAACAAATTTCGTCGAAATTCTAACTTCAAACGGTTATAGAGAATAAAACTGACATGATTTTCGAGATTTTTTCAAGTCACTTAGACATATAAATGAGTAAAATCAAATTAAATTTTTAAATCTTAATAGCAAAAATCAAAAATTTTATTATATAAAAACTAACAAAAATTGAAAAATTTTCGAAATTTTCAAAATGCTATACATAACTCAAAATTGAAAATGTTTAACACCTGACCTATTCCAACGGGTGACATCAGCTTGTGATCAAGATGAATTGAATGGGTCATAATATAATCAATAATATTTTCAAAATCGACGAACTATAAACTAATGTTGCACACGGATTTGAGTTCAGACTATCATACTCAGCATCAAGAAATACATAAGATAGCAAAAAAAGATTACTAATCTTTTTAGGGTATTCATAAACTAGAAATATACCATGATAATCATTCATACTTTCTCCGTTTTTTTTTTTCAATCAAACCCTAGTCAAATATTTAATTATTCATCGGTAAAAAAATTTTATTGCACCATTCTCAATAAAATTCTCCACTGAAATACCAAGTTTGATAAAGATTAGTTCAATCAAAATTTTCTTATATGTGCACTAAAGTGTGTAATTTTAAGTAAAACTAACGAGTTACGTCGAAATTCTAACGTTTATAGAGAAAAAAGTTGACTTACGATTTTCGAGATTTTTTAGGTCAACGAAGCACATATGTGAGTGAGGTTATATTGAATTTTCAAGTCAAATATCAAGAATTAAAAATTTTATGAAATTAACACTCACACAAGAGAGATATTTCCAATATTTTCAAAATGTAATACTTAACTCAAAATTGATCAAATTTAATGTTATTGAAAATTGTTCTCGTGACCATTTTTAGTAGTTGGTGAAAGTTTCAAGTTTATATATACATTATTTTTGAAGCTATGTTAAAAAACATAATTAAATTTTTTGAAAATTCTAATAGTAGTATATTTTACAATTTTTTGATAGATTTTTCTTATTTTTGGAAAAAGTATTGAGAAATTCTAAAAAATGATCTCCTTAGGGCTTAGACGCTTAGAGTATCTCCTGAATGTGATTTTAGATTTATAGAGTTACTGATCGTAACTTTTAGAAAAGTATTTAAATTCGAAAAAGTGTTTACAGAGAAAGAGAAAAAAAAGTGTGTAGTTCGCTCGTCAGGGTGTTCTTCGCACTTTGGGTGGAATACTCTTAATGGGTGTATTGGATTTAAAAATAAACGATAAATCATTTCTTCAATAAACCGATTCTGAACGAAGGAAATTAATAATATAAAACACGTGTACATTTTTGCGCGTGCTCCACCATAGAACAAAACTATAACAATACGACAAGCGCTGTGCACATGTTATCAGAGTGAGTGAAATTCGTAAATTATTAGTATGATGACGTGACGTTTTACATGCACCTAAATTATATATATTATATACCTAAATATAAGCATCATCAAGGCCCGATAATTAAATAAACAGATTATTGTTTGTCAAATTTTCCGTGTTTTTGAAGAAAGTATTGAGAAATTTGAAAAATAACCTCTTAAAAGTACCATCTGGGTGTGATTTTGGATCTATAAAGTTACTGATCGAAACTTTTGAACAAGTATTTCTATACAAAAAAGTGTTCACAGAAGAAGAAAAAAGAAAAAAATTAAATAAACAAACATCATTATAAAAACACAAGCTTCTTCACTTCATTCAGAATCAAAAAATAAACATCATAATAAAATCATAAGCTCAGAATCTAAAGAGTTATAGTAAACATAGCTTTTAAAGTTGGTTAAAAATTCCGGAAAATAATTTCAAATTTTTTCATTTTTACAGCCAAAAAAGGTGAGCATGCTTTATGATTCACCCCGTAAAAGAATTATCTTTCCGACACATTCTCCTCAAATGCAGCATTTTCCATAAAATCCAAGCCTAACTTATCATATTACATCTTATCTGGACAGCAATTGATAATATTGTCCTAAGCCTGCATCTACAATAGGTAAACATAGAATATAGCAATAGCAATAAACGAATAATTATATGAAAGAAAAAAACGCGCTCTCAGACGACGCGCGACGACGATGACGCGACAACGGTAAACACGGTCTATGGTCTGGTGAAAGTCACGTACTGAACAATCACTGTGCAACTTTGATATAATTCTAATCGGTTCAGAAATCGCAACCGTTTTGCTCCCTCCAGTTCTAGCTGTAAATAGGTATAATATTTGGTAATTATTATTTTAGATTCTCAGTGAAGTGATAAAGCTAGTGTTTTTATAATTATGTTTATTTTTTATTGTTTTTTTTTTTTTTATGTGTACACGTTTTTGTATTGAAATACAAGTCTAAAAGTTTCTATCAGCAACTTTTTAAACCGAATTTGCCTCTAAAACGTACTTTGAAGAAGCCATTTTCAATTGTTTTCTTGAAATTTGGAAAAAATTACCCAAAATTTGATATAAAAAACCTCGGAAACTATTTTTTTTTTTTTTTTTTAATCTACATTTTATGAAAATTTAATCATAAATAGATAATAATATGAGAAATATTTTGACACAAGAAAATTTTGAAAATGTGAAAAGAAATTGGATTTTTTGTATCAATTTTTTTTTATTTTTAGTAAAATAGACTTTTTTCATTTTCTTTATTTATTAGATAAATAAATGTAAAACAAAGTAAAATAAAGTAAAGCAGGGGCGCCCGCAGGGGGGAGCAGTGGGTGCCATTGCACCCACTGAGAATTTTTCGACGAACAAAAAAAAAAAAAGACATTCTATAACTTTTGCACATAGTGACGAAGTTATTTGGTTTTTTACGTTTTAACATCAATCTATAGATTAACATGTTACGTGTATTTATAAACGAATGGTGTTTTACACAGAATATCCTAATTAAATGGAATTAATAGTAAAAATGATCAAAATTCGAAATCAAGTATCGGAAATGTTAAATAATTTATTTCTGATACATATGCACAAGAACCGATATGAAGATTTAATTTTTTTTTTGAAAAACAAAAAATTGAGTACTATAGATAATTTTGAATTAAACGTTAGATTGTTATTTCTGTTGTTTAATTAATACACTTCTTTATTTATTTTATTACACAGTATGTTTTACAATTAATTAATTAATTTTTTTTTAATTACCATCAAAGTTATAT